>CABEEJ010000584.1:226530-240194 GCA_901482245.1 Timema douglasi
ATACGCACTTATGCTAATGTGTAATGGTAGGGTGATTGTGAGATGAAATGGAGGACCTACAGTTTAACGTGGAATCCGAACCACGGTGGAGGCCTGGCATTCCCCACATTCACAAGATGTCTTGTCGGAGGTGAAGGAAGGGTTTGGTAATCAAAAATATTAAAAATTAGTGACTTTCGTGACCCAGTAGCCACCCTCTAACACTTTCCCCATTAGATTTTTAAATAATTTCTTTACTCCATCTGAGTGAGCTGCATGCAATTATTTACAATCTGGAATAGGAAAGTATAATTTAGAGGAAATGTACCCACATTTACATGGAGAGCAAGTAGGAAGCCATTTAAATACCACCCTCTGTACTTCCGGATGGGACTAGAGCCCTGACCTGTCACCAACAAAACAGACTAGATGAGTTTGACTATTATCCATGTGCCCATTGGCAAGTCTGCCAGGTACTCACCTTGATTTTTTTTAATGATGCCTCTAGAAGCTATTTAGAGTGGTCTTCATCTATATTTACTTTAAACATTAATATTAAATAAATGCCTATTATCACTATTTGGAGTAGTCCTTTCTTGCAAAAGTCTTGAAAATTGGATGCTACTTGAACCTATTTGGAATTATATGCAAGACCATTTTTCAGCTTAATATTAGAGAATATCAGAGGGGAGTGAACTAAATCTAGAGAGGACGAGTTTATTCCAGGAAAAAGGGCAAGTTTATTCCAATCGGGAGGGAGGAGGGGGCAAACCCCTCTTTCCCCCTTCTCTATTATGCCACCACTCCTTCCTTGGCTTAGGTTTGTATGTTTAAAAAAAATATGTTGTCACTTTTACAAAACAAAAACAATGGACGCAAATTAATTAGTAACTGTGCTTGATAAAGTACTTGAATTTAAATTGAATTTGATTCACTTCTTAATATGGCAAATTTAATCAAAGTACAAAAATAAGACGCCATGAAACTTCTAAACACTTCTAAACAAAGGACAAGACTGAAAGGAACCAATGATAATGATTGTGACCAATGCAAGTAAGTTCCTCGGGAGGAAACCCCGTCTGGTGCACTGTTCCTTAGACTGGATAAGTATTTTATTTCTTTAGCATTCATATTTTATTTTATTTCCTCTATTACTTTTTTTTTTATATTCTGGATATTAAGCTCGGGCTCATGGGAGTCTCGGGAGTACCAATAGTCAACGGGCCTGCCCATTGGTGTGATTTATTTGGTGTTGTCCAAAGGGAGGAATATTGTATATATTAGTAGACATTACAACATATCAGTCATTTATGGAGTCTAGCTTTTATTAGAATTGTGTATACATTTAATATAGAGATAATGGCAGCTTTATATCCCATATATTAATAATGCTTTCATCTCTGTCCACCCCCGCTATTTTTATTGGTGCTTGCACAAGAAGAGTAAAAAACTGACCTCTTTGCGTGATGTATGTATTCTTATAAAACTAAATGTAAAAGAAGTCGAAAGAATAATACTTTAATAAAGGCTGTAGTCTAAACAAGAACATGATGACATATCATTATTTTTATTTATAAACAGATAAAATTGAAACTATATACAATATGAATGCTTTCTTTGTAAAAACAAACTAATTGATACAAATCTTGTTTTAAATAAGAGCTGATCCAAAGTTTTACATCTTTTATGTCAAGCAAGTATTTAAAAAAAAAAATCACCACTTTGGTAATAAATTTATATTCTTCTCAGTTTAGATCACTCAAAATATCATTACAATGTAAACCTCTTCCAAAACCAAACTTTCTAATGATGCAATAGCCTAAGTAATTTAAAGTAAATATTTTAAGAAATTGTTGTACTAATTAAAAGAATTAAGACAACTAACATACACAACAAAGTTATGTTTTATCAACTTCAGATTCAGAAATATTATTTGTACACTATACTGTCCTTCACCAGCTCTCGTGCAGAAGAGGGTTAAATAATTTCTAACACCAATAAAGACAAAATAAAACATACAACTTACAATGATCCAGTAACAGCCAAGTAAATTTTAAATATATATTTTACTAATTAAATATTACAGATAATTTAATTACATGATTTTATATGGAAGAAGGTAAAGCTAGTGACAAATACAAAGTATAAACTGTGTTCCTCTTTGTACAGTCGCACCAGTGTAATGTGAGTACTGCATTCCTATTTTAATCATGAAAGTATTGGCAGTGGCACCTCCACGGAAGAGAGGGTAGGAAGGAGGACTAAATTTTAGTACAGTAAATAGTGTGTAACTTTTAACTATAATATACTTAAGCCAAACCACTGATAAATGATGAAATAGATATTTTAAAGTAATATATCTCGATAAGGATAGTCTTTTTTTGCTTTATGAGGTAATTGTACTATATTTGGAAGAAAGTATAGGAAAGGTAGATATAAACCGAACAAACACAATCTGGCTTTTTTTATTTGAGGTATTTAATGTGCACTTTCTGAACAGACCGATTATATCAGCACATGAGAATTTATACAAGCGAGAGTGAAAGAGCCTACCAATTTTGTCAGGAAAGGTATTTTCACATACCTTCTAGAATTCTTTTACATGCCACAACCAACATGGGACTGACAGCTTTATTTCCCCTCCAAAGGAAGTTGTGCTCAAGATTTTTATCGCTCAAGAAAAATCTGTCGGCCCCAGTTGAGTATGAACCCACGGACATCGGGTCTTGAGGCGAGCACTTTACCCCGAGACCACTGAGGTCGACAATATGGGTTTTACAATGAAAAGAAGAACCCGATTCACACTTTACTTTGCTGCCATTGGTTAGACAATCCCTACCTTACACCCTGCAATAATACAAAGGACAATAAGGCTGTCTGTTACCCCTTAAAACTGGTGAGTCATCACTACTTGAATAATCCTTACAAAGATTAAAATATCAACAAACATTACCAGGCTTAAATTGCCTTGACCAATTGTGCCATAATCAGCCAATGAGATGATCAAATCTACAATTTGTATTGACCTAGCCCTAAAAATAAGTCATCCTAATAAACATAGATGTGTGAATCTTGAATAAAATCAAATATTTACAAATTTCAAATAATTATCGAATTGATTCATTTTTGTTAAGCTTATGATGTTAAAAAAATAGTTACATGTTATAAAACAAGAATTGTTATTAAAAATATACTAACATATTTTAGGCACATTGTGGGATTTGCATCGACCTAAAACCCTTTTTAGTTTTTATAGTTTGGTTTGATTCGAGTTGAGTTGAGTCAAATCATATCAAATTGAATAAATATTAAATATTGATATTATCAAAGTTTTGCTGACCCCTATATCCTAAAGTTTTTATTTTAGCCTGTAGTTTTTCCATCGTTACTCTCATTTCACAGTTAATCCTCAGCTTTTCACACTCCGATAATTGACTGGTTGAATAAAGCATAACTAGCTCAGGTAGGTAAGAAAATCATGGTTTAGTAGCTACAAATGTATTTGTTTTAGATTAAGTTGGATAGTTGTAAGAAATTATCTTTAATTTGAAGTGAGGCAAACATTTCGTCATGTAAACACATATTATTTATTTGTGGTGACTGATGACTGATGACAAATAATTACTGTATGTGCTTAGTTACACATGATGGATGTAATGCCACAGCAACCTACATGTATAATATTGCGCTAAAATATTAATCACGATATAATTTAAGCACTACACACAGTAAATTGTATATAAATGAAGGAAAAGGTTGTGAGTTTGTTGACAAATTTTAAGTGGATGTATTTTAAAATTCAATTCAATTCCTTGAATTTTCCCTGCAACACAAAATGTCTTGGGTCAAATGGATAGACTAAATTTTTAAGACCAGTCTTATGACTTTATAATCAAAAGCTATACCATTTAACACACTAATATTGTGCCTAAAACTACCACACATAATAGCTTTGATATGTTTTATGCCCCCAGCTCACCAAATTAAATCATCGATGTATTGTGTTTCTCTCTCCTATTTATCTTTATTCACCTTTTCTGTACCTTCTTCCATGCATACAGTTATGAGTTGAAAAAGTGAAAGTATATTTCCATCTTAAAGTTAGGTAAATGAATTACAGAATCATAAATGATTAATTAATTGCAAACTAAAATTTAAAAATTGTATTTTTTTTATAGTTGGGAATGTATGCTCATAATTAATTAATTTCCAAAATTATATTGGTTGATTTTACTAATGCACATTATAAATGAACTAGTCATAGTACACAGATGAAAAATTACACAAGTCAACTATCTTGTTTGTCCAAGTCAAAATGTATGTAGAATTGTTAAGCCCCGCATATATACAGCTTTTTTTAGAGACCTTAATAACTTTTTTGTGACATCAGATAAGTTTACATAAAATTGTAAGTTACAACTGAAATGAAAATGTTAAACGCCAGTGTCATAATAGTTTTTGGAAAGGATGAGGAAGTGTACCCACATTTGCATAAAAGGGAGAGTAGAAAACCATTAAGGAAAAAAACAGCCTCAGTACACCATACTGGTTTTCCAAGCTCCAGTCTTCCTATCATCGGCAGTACAGTCTATTGCGACAATGACGCTTTACACCATATGACCACTGAAGTGGGTAGTTGCAACTTTAATTATTCATTTGTGTGTTATTATTTTAGGATTATGAAGCTTTATGAATAAGATAAGATAGTAGATGGTATAGATTTATGAGCATAGCAACATATTATAAATATGCGTCGCAAAATTAGTTAGGTGCAATATTAGGTTTTGTAAAAAACATGGATGAATGGTAAATGTTATATAATACAATAGTAGTTGTATTCAGTTTTAAATGTATATTTTATACGTATTTAAAAGAAAATTAACATTTTATATTAAATGTCATGGTGATTGTAATGAATAATCTCTAGTACGAGCAACCCTCTCAAATTCACATCACAAGCACAAAGATAACAGGGGCGGAGCCAAGGGAGGGGAGGAGGTTAGGGGGAATAGAGCCACACTATTTGTGCTCTACACACACTAGCATTTTGTAAATTTAACAGTGACATTAGGTAAGATTGCAAAGCAATTTAAGGGGATAATTAATAGGGACTATAAATTTGGAAGAAATGGTTGGGTCTCCTCCAACAATAGTCAAGGTTTTTTATATATAACATGGCTCTGATAGTTATTTAGAGGGGCTCTTGATGGCCGTAGTAAACAATGGTGCGGGTAATTTAGCGCTGAAGTGTTACATTTTATCATTTATAAAGAAAATATCTCTGATCCTTTGGTTTGGGTTAATTCTATTTTCTCTGTAGATTTCTAAACCAAAGTGGGGCGTTTGGGGAGGAACCTTGGTGCCCCCGTCCCCCAATATCTATGAAATCAGGATATCACATGTGGCAGTATAGAATGTTAAGACGAGCTTATAGGAACAAAATAACAGTTGAATGATTCTTGTTTGAGTATTCACACATACTTGTGAAACTTTTATCACTCCAGTGCAAAGAATAATTTGTTGTGGGTTAGCCTTAAAAAATAAATAGACAGGTTCCAAAATCAAATACAAGAAGGTTTTTTGCTTTCATCCATATTCATATTATTTTCCTATTCCTCATTTCAGCCTTAAACACCTTGGTTACCTTAGTTTTCTATATTTTTCAGTTCCTTTTAATACTTTAAGAATGTATGTGGCTATGAAGTAAACTGAAATGTTACTTTAAAGAAGTAAACTGAAATGTTACTTTAAATTATAATAATAAATCATATAAATAATTTTACCATTTATATAATACTGAACACTTGCACCCAATAAATTAAACATGCATTTTTAAAAGATTATTCTATGAGGCTTTCAAAAAAATATGATAATGTGAAATGGCAGAGTTAAATCAAAGGCTGACAAAGGTGGTGGTGATAGCTGACCCTCTTTATTAATAATCTTCTTATTTAACATTCATTACATATTGTATCCTTGTTTTCCATTAGCTATGAATGTTCAATGCTGCCCTTTTTACACCTTTCACACCTCGTGATGTATTTAGGGAGTTAAATAGGTCCAGTTTTTAGTTTGTCTCAATTACAACCCAAAACGATCAGTGATCACAATCACACTATTTTTTGACAAAGTTTCTTTGCAGTTAAACTTTTCCATAAATAGCTTGATATAGTATTGTAAGTAGTTAATTTACCATTACAGATATTTAAATGGTTAGTTAAAGTTGCATGCAACAATTTAAATAAATAATTTAGAAAAATACAAAATTCCCAATGGAGGGTAGAGTGGAAATAGCACAGATAAGGGGCTAGTGAGTCAGTAACATGAGCCTTTTCATAAAATTGTACTCGTGCTTTTATTTCCTTCATGTAACATTGCAGATAATAAAATGCTTCTTATAAACAAGTCAAAACCAATCTTGTTTATAATTACTAACAAGTTTACAAGAAGCAAAATAAATGAAATACCTTACACCTTAAGACTAAATACCATTGAAAGGAACTGTTCATAGTGAATCTGGATGACCCCATCTTGATCTGTATCATATTGGCGGAAGGATGCTGTTAGTGTCTAAAACAAAAGAAGGTTATAATTTACAGTGACAGTCTTGACTTTCTAGATGTATAATTAGAATTGTGATTTATTCATAGTGTACCTATGTATTATTTTAACTAAATAACTGTTTGGATGTAATATTTTTCAAATTATTTTTCAAGTTAAAACAAGAGATTTATTGATACCTAGAAACATTAAAATTTCCTTAGAACATTATAATCGTGTCATTATTCCATGCCATTTCAACAATAGGTGGTTGCTGCATCATGTTTTATTATTTTTATTGTTTGCACAGTTGTTTGTTTATATATGTTTAGAAACAAATTTTTGTTTTTAAAAAATCCTCACCTTTTGGGGGAAGGTCTCTCAGTGACACTCGAAACACTTTTATTTTTGTGCAAAGTGCTAGAACATTTTTCCTAAGTGAAAAAATTCAAAAATCATTGTACTCAGAAGAACATTCTGATTGATTTGGTTTATTTTTTTATTAATTCAACACTCATATACCCTGAAGATCACACGCTGTCTTGACAAGTTGCCTCCATCTTGGTCGGTCTAGTGCCTCTCTTCTCCAATCCCTGTCTACCCCCAGCTGGGTTAGATCTTTTTCCAGCTCATTCCGCAGTCTAGGGGTCCCATGGGGGCACATTTTTCTCGGTATTCCATCCATCACTGCTTTGGGCATTGCAATTTTAGGTATCCTTGCCGCATGACCAACCCACTGGATCCATGTAATTCTTAAGATGTTTGTGATTTTGCACCCACCAATTGCACTGTAGACTTCTTAGTTTGTCCTCTGCCTCCACTCTCTATGATGGGCCCGAGTATTTGTCGCATTACCCTCCTCTCGAAGATGTTGAGCTTGTCTCGATTGCTCTTCCTTGCTGACCAGGTTTCAGAGCCAATGAGTACAGTAGGACGAATGATGGTGTTGTAAATATTGAACTTTGTTTGTCTCGACAAAGCTTTTGATTTAATCACATTCCGTAGACTGAAGAGACAGCTGTTTCCTTCTTGAATTCTCTCCTCTATGCCAAAGTCCACTTCATAACGTCTGGTGAACCATGCTCCGAGGTATTTGAATGTGTCCACTGATTTGAAGCTCATCCCACTTGAGGATATTGGGTCCTGGTCTTGCTCCACCCTTGACATCAGCATATATTCTGTTTTATCTTAATTTCTTATATAATTTCCTGCATGTACTTTTGAAAATTTTATTGAGTGTCAAAGTTTATAAATGAAATTAGCATTTTTTTTTTCAATATTTCAACCAAATTTTCTCTGTCGAGGGCATGAAGAAGTCAAACTTCTTTTTTGGCAAGAACAATGGTAGCAGCAGATATTGACTAAGGTGAGAAAACTGGGGTGTTATGAGCCCTTTCAAGACTTTTTAGCTGATGATTTTTTTTAGTAGTAGCTATATATCTAGTGGGAAATATAGTAAAATTCTGAATTTTATACCACAAAGACATATTTTGTAAGATCATACCAAAATTTTATCACTTTGTTTTGCAGAATAAGGAAAATTTTTCAAAATGAATGAAAAAATAAGAATTTTTGACCAACTTTAAGCTCAAAATTTGTTGTTATTCTGCAAAACAAAGTGATCTAATTCTGATATAATGTTCTAACCAAATGGAAGTCCTTGTGGTATAAAAATTCCCTATTTTCATTGGATTTTTTTTTAGGTATGCTCAAAATATTGCAGTTTTATCACTTTAGATAAAATCCATTTTCTTGCAACAACAATAAAAATTGGTTTGTCTGTTTTGTGCTTTTCCTAATGCAAATTTGGCTCAAAAGTTGAAAAAAAAAAATGCCAATTTCATTCAATCCTTCAATAAAATTTAAAAAAATACAACATAAAATTTTATATAAAAAAACCAAAACAATCAGAATGTTCTTATATGTAAAGTGTTTTTTTTTTCACAATTAGGAAAAAAAGCACTAGAACTTTGTGCAAATGATTTAAGTTGCAAATATTGGGGTGTTCTGAGTGCCATCTAGAGACCCCCACCCCAAAAATGAGAATATTTTTTAAAACAAAAATTGGGTTTGAACTCTCTAAACATGTATAAATATAGCTGTGTACAAAATTAGAATATATTAAACATGGTGTGGCAACCAATTTAATTCTGAAAATTGTTGAAAAATGACACCTGGACACAGGAATCGATTCCTGTGTGCAGGTGTCATTTTTCAGTTTTCAGATTATGATATCTATGAGACACGTCCAGAAAGTAGGGGTACTTAATTTTTCTATTTAAAAAAAATGTATTTAAAACAAAATTACAGGATTTTGTTGATAAATATGTCAATTATTTCTCCATGTAGCCGCCTTCCCGTTCTATGCAGTTTGTGGGCTGTGGCACAAGCTTTTTGATGCCCTCCTCAAAGAATTCTACCGTCATCTCCTTCTTCCAGTTCACCACCTCTTGTTTCATCCACCTCCTCGTCGGCTGAAATCTTTTTCCAACCATGTGAGTCTTCAGGGAGGTGAAGATATTAAAGTCTGAAGGCGTCAAGTCAGGGGAATATGCGGAGTAGTTCAAAATGTTCCAACCGAATGAGTGCAAAAGCGCCTTGGTGGGGTTGGCCATGTGCAGGCAGGTGTTGTCGTGCAACAAGCGCACTCCCTTTGTTTGGAAATGCTCTCTTGAGCTTTTTTAGGGTCTCACAGTATCATGCTGCACTAATCATCTCCCCCTGCAGCATAAATTATATCAAAATGATCCTTTTCGGTCCCAAAACATAGTGGCCATGATTTTTTTGCCCAAAATTGAGGTTTTGAATTTTTTGGCAGATGAGGAACTGGTGTGCCGTGCCGCCACTGTGATGATTGTCTTTTTGTCTCAGGATAGTAATGAGCCACCCAGGTTTTATCTCCAGTCACAATCAAGCTCAAAAAATCCTCACCTTCCAATTCAAATTGCTCAAGGAACTCGCGAGCGCTATTGACCCGATTCACTTTGTGCTGCTCTGCCAGTTGTTTTGGGACCCATCTTGCGCACAATTTTTGGAATCCCAGCGTTTCTGTAATTGTTTAGTGTAAGAGAGATCTGGAGAGTAGTGGCAACATTGCAGAAATTTCATCCACTGTCAATCGGCAGTCTTCACAAACAGTTTCTCGATTTTTTACACCAACTCATCGGTCAAAATGGAAGGTCTTCCACACCTCTGATCATCATGAACATTCGTTCTGCCTTCATTAAACTCACAACACCACTTAAACCCGTTTGTTCAGTTCATAACACCTTCGCCATAAACAGTTTTGATCTGTGAAAAAATTTCAGTGTTTTTCCTTCAGCGAGAAGGAACCTGATGACAGCGCGCACCTTGCACTTGGCACGATTTCTTATCAACATATTTCACACAAACAGACACTACAAGGTGAGTTTTCATACTAACGAGGTCTACCTGTGCTCATTGTGTTCAGAAGAGCCCCCACTACCACTCAGTGTTGCCAACCTTAGAAGAAAATTCTCACAGCACGAGAGGGCAACCAGTACTCTTACTGACTGGATGTGCCTCGTAGATGGAGAATTCCTCTTTAAAAGTATAAATATTTTCAATTGAATTATTGATGTCACCAGTTAATTCAGCTAAACATTTAGCTATTCTGGCCTCTAATGCTTTAATTTATAGTTGTTTATGCCTCTTCAACAATTCTCTTTCTGTCTGCTTTTCGGCCTCAATTCACTGATACACTGTCCTTTTTATATAAGAATATGCTACCACAGATAAAAGAAAAGTAAGAAGTACTGTAGTGATATTTTAGGATTGGAACAGCACTTTTGGTGTGAGGTTTAGTTAACTATAGTGTAGAGGTATCCAGGTCTCTCTGGCTCAATTGAGAAATACTTTCTGCCTTAACATAAATTATTAATCAAAATGAAGGATTATTAAATTATTATAGTAAAAATGCCAGGTCTTTGACACAAATTCAAGAATTTTTCCCGGTTTCTCCGGGGCCTTTCTAATCTCAAGTTTTCAAGGTTTACAGGTTGGCTGGCTAACCTGAATAAGCAATATTATAGCTATAAAACAAATTTCACTTAGAAAATTGATTTTTTTTAAAGGATTTGAGTCTCGAATCCTCAAATCTTGAATATGATTAGGGATTCAAAGGATTCAAAAGATTCAAAGTTCCATCCCTAATTTTTGTGAAATCAAAGTAGCTACTGATTAAACATTTCATCCATAAAAATGTTGATACTACATTATAACCAGGTTAAACCAAACTAATTGGGACCTAAGCTTGCTCAGGTTAGAAAAGAAATTGGATTAAGTGATAGAATACAGGGATATAGTATTTTCATGTATAATTAACACATAATATGTAGTGTAATTATTTTTAGTTAGCATATTGTGTTGACTACAACATGTAAATATTAAACATTTATAATCAGATAGGCTATCACTGTTTCTTACAGTTCTCTTTTAACTTTGAGCTTGTTAACCAATAAAATATATTTCATTTGTCTTAATTTTTTCCCCCACTTTCCGAAAAGTGTGTACAAATTATCCGGAGTTTCAGTCTACCGAGGTTTGGTCTAATGAAGTTTTGCTGTAGTTTAATCATTAATATAACACTAATATGTAAGGGGTTAGGAAGATGAACTTTGGAGGACAAGTCTCTGTATTTGTGTGGAGGGAGAGTGAAAAACCATTTAATAAAATACATTAGTACACTGGACCAAGATTGGAATCTCAATCTCCCTTTCATCAGCAGTCCAGTTTACTACGAGAGTGATACCTTAGCCCAGTTGACCACTGAAGCTGGTATCATGCTGTTAATCACAAGATACTTTTCTAGAAATTTACCAATTTGCCGTTTCCTAAGAGAGTAGATTTTTCTCCAGAAACAACATGTTGTTTCCTTCCAAGATGTCTGTCACTGTTCCTATTGTCCTTCACACAATTTACACTCAATGGAAGCTATTTAACAAGTGTCAATATTCAAACCTGCTGCAGCTTACAATGTCTAAGAAACTGGACTCTCTCTATCAGCAGAAAATTCAGATTGTATGAAAAATAAAGACTTGCTTCGATGGCCGTATGGTCTAAGGTGTTATGCTTGCAGTAGACTAGACTGCCGAATATAAGGAGACCGTAGTTCGATCCTGGTCAGGTATACTGAGAATGGTTTTTCCTAAATGGTTTTACCCTTTCCCTCCAGGAAAATGTGGGTACACTTCCTATAAATTCAACCTTCCTAAATGCTAATCCATTAGTGTAATTAGTAAAAATAAAGAGACCAAAGCCAAAATAGGCACTTGAAGGATCTTATCAATAAAAGAGTCAAAAACAAACAAAAGAGGCAACTATAGGCACTTTAAAATTAACATATTATACTCTTAATATTATTAAATGCATATAGGCCTATTTCAACCACATATATTTTATAATCAAGGTAAAGAAAAGGCAAATAGGCCAAATCTGGTCTAAAGTGCTGCTAGTGCCAACACTTGCGGATAGTGTGTGGTATGTGGTCAGCACAACAATCCCTTCAGCCATTAATCTCAGTTTTCTAGACTGAAGATAATATACTGCTTTATTCAAGTAACTTCTGATTTGTCCTCGCAAGGTTCATAGTATTTTAATATAGGCATCAATATTCCAACACTTCTGCAAATCAATTTTAGATATTATTTTAATATGAATAATGTAAGAAATATTGAAAACTTTATCCTGGTGATGAACCAGACTGTTTAAGGAGTGTGCGTTTTACCAGATGAGTTCAAAAAGTTATTCTATTATTTGAAAATTTAATTTGAAACAAATTTTACAAAGTGACAACATTGTACATTTATATTTCTGTTAATATTAATGACATAGAATCACAAAATCACAATATTTAAAATGAGAAATTACAGACCAAATATTGTTTTAAAACTCTTCTATTATTGGTATATTATTTAGATTGGAACAAGTGAAGTGGAAGAAACTGATGGAAATACTTGAAAAGATTGGCATCAACCTGAAAGACAGAAGTCTAATTACAAACCTGTATCTGGGACAGCAAGTGAAGGTGAGGCTGAATGATAGTAAGAGGATTGAGACAGGTGTGCTGTTTGTCACACAACCTGTTCAACTTTTATGGGGAGTGGCTGGTCTGTGAGGACAAGGCAATTTCAGGATATGATGAGGAGTCATCAACAAAATAAATTATGGAGGTGATCTAGCATTGCTGGCTAAAAATAAGAGTTGCAGGAAATGATGGACCAGTTAGTTGGGAGAAGATAGACTATGGCATGGAGATCAACAATGAGAAGTCAAAAGTGATGGTGATTTCAAAACATGAAAAGCAGTTGAAAATAAAAATTTAAAAACATAGAGCAATTCAAGTACCTGGGAAGACATATGACAAAGGATGCTTAGTGTACCAAGGAAATTAGATCAAGGATCGCCATGGCCAAGGAAACTTTAAATAAGAAGAGGTTACTGCTAACCAGCAAGTTGAGTTTGGAACTGAGGAAGAAACTGATGAAAGGCTACATTTGTAGTACTGCGCCGTGTGGAGCAGAAAATTGGGTAGTTTGGATTTGTGATGTTGGGGAAAACTTGAATGAGAAGTTCAGGTGGATAGACAGGGTTACAAATGAAGAAATTATAAGAGAGAGTGAGAATAGAACCATTTTGGATGAGATACTTTGTTTGGTACAAAGCAACTGGATCAGACATTGTCTGAATCTTACCCTGGTCAGTGCTTGTGCACCACAAAAATAACCCCTTGATTTGATTTTTTTTTTTGAATCATCTAACTTTTTTATAATTCTAATGAAAGCAGCACAAACCAACACAGTGTGTTTAAGGAGTTGGTTAAAACAACCGATTCCAAACTAAAAACGTTAAAGTCAGTTGTAGCATGTCACTTAATTCAAATGACATCTACAAACTGTAATCTGCACCAAATGCTAAAATAATACAAAGGAATCCGAAGAAGAGAATTAAAACTGATATGCTCTGCAAATATGGCAGAGTAGAAAGCGTAACAGTTTCTCCGGACGTCTAACCCCTTGAACTCAACATTGAAGAAAGGCCTGAATATTGCTGGTCCGATACCGCGAGCTATGAACACTACTCCCCTAGCAGACTTCCTTGACACCTTCTTTATCCACTGCTCCAAC
>CABEEJ010000584.1:240259-253105 GCA_901482245.1 Timema douglasi
CTTTTCCTTATTTACATGCCCAATTTGCTAGTCAGAAAAAGAGTATATAATGGGCGTTCCCTAGGTTCACAGTAGTGTAGTTCATTGTTGGATATCCTCGAAGGAGGAACCTCTGCTCCAGCACCTCAAGAAAATACTGATGACCGCGATGGTTGGGACGTGGGAGTCACCGCCTTGACGCCGAGGAAATCTTTTATATTGATCTAAGTATTCTGCAAGTTTCCAAGTCCTTCAGACTTGTTGGGATAGAAAAGCAAACATAGACTTATGGACTATGTCCTACGGACTTGGTTTAATTTTAATGTTTATTATTTTGGATGTCATGCCTTTGTCTAGTCAAGCTAGGTAGCTTGGCCGACGTGTAACATGGTAACTCTAAAACTATAGGATTAGCTGTTTTTGCTTTATATGTTGCTAACTCTCCATGTTCTTTTTTTAGACCTTTCTGGTGGAAGTCTGGCGCTAGCCCGGCTGTCTTGCAATCCTATACCCACTATCAACTTAACTTCCATTTGACTGTTGCCGTGTCACCTTGGACACGTTCTTTTCCCATGATACAGGTAGTTCCTATGTTTTTGGAGTTGTTAGGCCCTATCATTAAATTTTGTAACCCCATATCATCTTTTTATGTTATTTGTATAATAAATCTATTTTTGTTACCTATTTAATTCTTTTACACTTATGAAGTATGTCCCCCTACCTACCTATATTAAATGGAGCGGTAGACATTATCTAACACAAGGTTGGGTGTGCTGCGCTGAGGCTGTTCATGCTGTTCATGAACTATTAATGACAGTTATTGAAGCAATAAAAAAAGACGGTTAAAGATACAGCTGGCGCTAAAGTAAGAGCCACAGGCAAAGGGATCTTGCTGCAAATGCAATCGTTTAACTTTGTAATAAGTTTAGAAATAATGGAGCCAATGCTTCAGATGCTGCTTAAAACCAGCAAAAAACCCCTAAGTCATCAGCAATGGCTCTGTGTTAGGCTATGGACCAAATACAAAGCCTGTCCGACACTTTAGTTGAAATGTGACACAGTGAACAAATTTTTGAGATAATGTATACTAAAGCAGAAGGTTTATGCAAGAAAAACTGCATTTCTATACCAGAAACAAGAAAAAGAAAAGTCTTTATATTTTTGGATAAAAATCCTGACACAGCTGCTGATTTCAATACCAAGAAAGACGAAATCAAATTTTTCACAAACTACCCTGTTTTAGACTTGCCCTTGCCTTGAGCTTAAAGTTTTCACAGGAAACAAAAGTGATAATCAGCAGTGTAGGGAAAATAATGAAACTTAAACTTGGTGGACGCACAGCAGATGACATCCAGCTTTTGAGTAAAAACTTCAATCCAAATACTTTGGAGCTGGAAGCTGAAGAGAGGCTGCTGAGGACTAAGAGGTTGCAAAAATTCCCACCTACTAATGTGCATGACTGGCTAAAGGGGTTAGCAGAGTTTGACACGAGGGAAACTTAACAAAATTTTGCTCTTCTCCTAAAAGTTTTCAGTCATCCTGGTTACCAGCTGTTTGTGCGAGAGGAGTTTCTCAAAAATGGACATAGTAAAATCAAAGCTACATTTGATGGTCTCATTTATTCAGCAGGACTTGGCTATGAAAACCAAAATTGAAGATGTTATTGCTGACTTTAAAAAGATGGTACCTTTTACCAGGAGAATGGCACTGTAAGCTTTACATTATTTTACTTTCCAATTACAGTTTATAAAATAAGTTTAATAATAGAAGAACTTCTTAATCTCAGCAATAATATATTTAATTTTGTTGAGATTATCATCAAAATGTAACTTTACCATGGTGAAAAAAAATTAAAATAAAGCAACGTTTTCTTAAAGAAAATAACAATAAAGTGAAATCAGAACAATGCGTCTTAATTTTTCTGTCATTTACCACCTTTAGTCAAATAGGATATATCAATTTTTCAGGAGGAAAACAAACTAATAGACCATTATTGGAAAATAAAACCATGGACAAGGCAAGTATATTAGATTAATCTAGGAAGCAGGGAGGGGTGTTAAGTTAATGCCCAGATTTTGTGGCTAGGTGATGTCTTGTTGTTGAAATAGTCCTAGCCCGGAATCTTTTTAGACCGCACCCCCATTGTCATAATTCTGGCTATGCCAATGAATGTGTCTGCCTCTTGTAGCAGTTCTCAGATAATGAAGGGGAAAAAATATTCATCAAAATTAGTCTCATGTTGCATTAAATTTGATGCAACAAAAATCAAGTGACCCAACATACTTTTCTGACAATTTTTAACCCAATATTTCGTTTTTCCATATGTCACCACTCGTTTGGATAATATACATAAAATTAACCAAGCTATGTGGTATGTAGAGGATCTAATAAGAAGAAGGCAGCAGGGGGAGTTGTTTTATAAGTGTGTAAGAGACCTGTGAGGTAGAAGAGAAGTGTCCTTGAAGTGTAAGGAACTGCTGTATAGGGCGAACTTTGTACCCATTGTCACATATGCAGCAGATACATGGACAGTAAATGTAATAGATAGTAGGTAAGTGGAGGTCTTGAGAATGGGGTTTGTGAGGAGTATGTCAGCTGTCACAAGGAGAAACAGGATTAGGAATGAAGTTATCTGGGAAAAAGTGGGGTTAGAGGGAACACATGAGATAGTAAAGGAAGCGACTGAGATTTTATGGGCATGTAATGAGGATGAAATAGGAGAGAATGATGGATATGTATAGAGAAGACCGCAAGGCAGGCCAAGAAAGAAATGATAGGAGCATATTTTTTAAAAAAAAGTGTGCTAGTGAGAGAAAAATGGAACCGATTAAATGAGAAAGAATGGTAGAAAGATAAAAGAAGATAGAAGAATTTTACTAAACTGACCCATGTCACAGGTTTGAAATTATTGATGATGTCATAGATCAGGAAGATGGAATTTTAGAGGGAATGAATTTACATTTGTATGGAGGGTAAAAGGGCTATAATTTAGGAAACCCCATCCTTAATACACATGACCAAGTGTCAAACCCAACCATCCCGTCACCGACAAACCAGACTCAATGAGCTTGGCATTCAACTCATAAAAAACAAAAACTTTAGTTACCATTATTTAATTTTGTAATCACTGACCTGAAGTACTATACAACACTGGATGAAATCGTCGAAAAAGATTGTTCCTCTGCCAAGACGGTCATATTTTCGAACGAGCAGTTGAACAATCCCATCGGAGAGCCTATAGCCAAATGCTGTCAGGGCCATTTTCAACTCCCCACAATCAATATTACCAGAATTATCCCTGTCAAAGGAACGAAAACAATTCTGCCAATCTGTGACGTACTTCCATAATGATCCAAAGTCTTCGAAACTAATTTTTCCCATGGCCTGTTTGTCAAACATCCCTGAGAAAGAGAGAAAACCAAAGTATAATTATCGTTATCATTATAAATACAATTATTAAGGATAAGAGCTAGGCATACACTAACATAGTTGATTGTTCTGGGAGACTGAATTTAATTCTAGAATACGTTTTGATATCCTGTTACACTGTTAAATGCTTGATGTTTGACAATAATTAGAATTAAAAGCAAAAATTTAATAGTAAAAATGAGTGGAGTTGATTAATAAATATATATTGATATAAATATAGAATAATTTAAAGTTAAAATCATTGGTCCATAGAGATGTTGTCAATAGTAAAAAGAGGAAATACTCAAAACGTGATTAGAATGTTTAACTTAGCCTACAAAGTTTAAAAAGTAACTAAAACATGTAATATTTAATAAAAGAGAAGATATTATTTATTTGAAAAGTTTAAAAAAATTTGAAAAATAAATAAAGTAATATTGTCAATTATTTTGTCCATCGTGGCATTGTATACATTTTATTTATTAAGATCTTAGAAAATTTTTATGTCATCAACCCGGAAGTAAAAAATTAGGTGTAGCGTTATGAAATTAAAAACAATAAATCACATTTAAACATATAATGAGAATATAGGCTAATTTAGCTTGAAAAGTGGAGTGGTGTAACTCATCCGAGTTACAAAACACAACAGATGAGTAAATTATGGTGTTTGGAGTGGAAGTGAATGATAAATGGTGTGTTAAAGGGGGGATAAGAGGCGGGAGGGGTTGTTTCGAGTTGGAAGTATTAAAGCAAATGTTGAACAAATTTAAATAAAACGTTAGAATCTGATGGAAGTTGTTTCTTGACATTATTATTTAATAGTTTATATTTCTGTCAAATATCCCAAATATCCAGTTCTGGCCCTTGCTGGCCAGTTTTTATGATGTTTTTTTATATATATAAAAAACATCAATCATCGATTGTGGTAGATGTTGAGCTTCTATTAAGTGAGATTTTTTATGATTGTATTTGTAATCTCTTAAATGTATTAATTTACTCTATTCATCTCTATTATAACATTAGCGTATAACCCGAACGGGTAGTAAGACGCTGTGCTAAATAATAATAAAATTATAACATTTGTATTTATAATTCTAATTATTGTCAAACATCAAGAAGTGCATTTAGTGAGGTTTTTTAACCCTTATTCAGAATGGCTTTTTACCCAGGGAACCTATCAAATGAGCAGGCTTCTATGCCATCAAATAAGACCGCCTGCTGCCACAACAAACATAAAAATTTTCACCAAAGATTAAATTCATCCCCCATAAGAAGCTTCATTAAAACTAAAATAAATAACCTACCCAATCATCTCTTACTCTATGAATAGTACAGCAAGGCTTAAATGAACTTCAATTTTCCTCCACACAAATTCCTCAATCAGACAAAATAAGTCAATCATCAGATGGTAACCCAACTACCATCATACAAAACCTTTGGCTATCATCTAGCCATGTTTGTAAACCCCCTCATTACCAAAACTTACCACGCAAGAAATCTTGCAGCATATTTAAATTTAATTAATCTTAATTTAAGCCAAATCCTTATGTAAAATTATAATTTCTGTAAGTGCTACACCAAATTTAACAGTACCGTATTCAAATGACTATTAAAATACATATACCTATCATAAGACGAACAGTTTCTGGGTTAAATGGTGTCCAGGTCCCATTTGACAATGCTACTTGTAGCTCATCTGCTGATATGTAGCCACTGCGATCTTTATCAACACTGCAAACCAATCAAAGCTAATCGTAAAAACTTAGAAAACTTAGACAATCGCTAAAATAATTTAAGTAGGCCTACATAGATTTTTTACAAATCTATTCAGTGTTCATGTTTCTGACCCGGTACCCCTATGATTTTTCAAAACATAGCTTATTACATGACACAAGTAGGCTATGAGCTAAGTAGGGCAGTCACTTATTTGTGTTTCACAGAAAAGGGTTTTTAGTCAATTATGATTTATTTTAAGTGATTAAAACTGAACAATGACAAATTATAAATGTTAAGTTATCTTGGAAATATATTCAATCACAATACTAACATCTAGGCCTGCAGTAATAATTTTGTAATTATTTTTAGGATAGCCTATATGAGCACCTCAAACACTAGATAAATTATGAACCATAGACAAAAAGAGAGAGATAAACAATGTTTTAAAGGAAGAATTTGTTTTTTTACTAGGCCTACTTATATAGTACAGCTTTAGAATAGTAAAAAATTTCATCAAGTTCTGTTATAAAATGGCAAGAACCAAACATTTGGGTGCTTGTTAGGTTAAATGTGTATATGTTACATCTTACTACACATCCGAAATAGCCACATATCTACACTAATGGGGGTAGGGATAAGGATGAGAGAATTTTGAAGAAATGTAGGGGGCCTCCCCACATTTGGGTGACAAAAGAAAAGTAAGCCATTTAGAAAATATCAACGCTCAAACGCCAACCTCCTTGTCAATGGCAAACCAGACTAGACAAGATTGACACCTTTGTCTGGTTGCTCAATGATTCTGTGAAATACCTTTAATTTGCAAAAAATCTGGTATGTCCAACTAATTACATAACCATTGAAAATATTGCATTTTATTGACTGTGATTGATTAAACACGTATTTCACCATCTTTGACATGGTGAAACATCTGTGACTTTATTACAAAGACATTTAACACATTTTATCAGAAAACCTGAATATGTGACAGATAAAATATAATTCATGTTTGATGATTTGATGAATAGTAAACAAAATCAAATGGGTCAGTGTGTTGTGATTAGGGTTGGGAAAGTTTCACAAATTTTTACACGCTTTCTTTTAACTTTGCTTGGTTTATACATCACCCTAAATTAAAGCATAAGAAACCAGTAGTAAAATGATTGTGTGAGATGTTTCTAAAATTGTGTTTAAAAAATTCTAAGCAATAATTGTTAATTGTGACAGAGAACTGCACTATAATTTGTTCGAGTAGGCTACACAAAGTCTTTGGTATTTAGGAAAGGATTATTTTCTTAACAACAAAATATCCCTAAAAGAACGATGGCATGTCAATTAGAAAAAAAGGTATCCTACTACCCAAAGTCATGGGATAGGCCTATTTACCCAGCTTTCAAACTTTTCTTAGCTTAATGTACACATTATTTTACTACAATGACTACAGTAGCCCCATGGCTTCTTTGGTGCTGACTGACAGCTCACAGCTGACTTCTGACAATCAACATTTAGGTATATACCTAATGTTGACAGCTATTAAACACATCTTTTTGCAGATCATTTAATTCAAAACCGTCAGCTGTGAGCTGTCAGTCAGCACCAAAGAAGCCATGGGGCTACTGTACCTAACTTAACCCAACCTTTAATGTGTTAATTACAATTTTGAAACAGTTAATATTGATCAAATAAACAACTTAATGTTCAAGTTAATGCAATGGATCACGGGTCTGCACACATCTTAGTCAATATTTAAGTTTCTATTTATCTTGTAATTTTAGTGAAATTTGTTTTGGTAGAGTTAGTTATTCAAACTTTATAAATCTTAATATTATTCAATGTATTTTTGGGTACTGTACGTAATAATAATTAAATATATAAATAGGCCTATATGCAGTACTGATATAACAAAGAAAAAGTGTAATATGCGCGAAATAATGTTATTTTGATTAAGCATCTAGGAGCTTTAGGGTGACAATTCATAATTGGAAAATTGCAGCAAGTGAAACTACTACTAATCGACAGCCCATATCATTCATAACAAATAATACATCTCTATCAATCTGTGATAACCAATTAAACTAAAAATATTCCATTAACAATGGGCATATAGCCTGTTCATAAATTTTAGTATTCAGATAATTTTGACATTTAATAGAATAACCCTGGTACAGGAGTGGCCCAGCGAAAGTAAAGCGGGAACCAGAATAAACATTAATTGCTTACCGTTGGAATACATCCCATAAAAATTCACGGCTTGCCATTGGTGATGAAAACTGTGCCATATTTTATTGGATCAGTTTAAGAGACAATTTATTTGAAATAATATAAGTACTTCAATTATAATTTAAACTTATTAAACTATCTCGTGCAACGTGACCAATCAAAGTTAAGAAGATGACAGCAACGGTCATAGATGGCCTTCATATGGGGCACAAATCTTCCTTTAGGATCATTGACAAAGTGGTAGTATGATATGTGGTTGAACGGCTTACTATATTATCCAGCTACACTAGCTCAGTCAAGAATAACATTTTATTATATTTTAAATTAACACTTGTGGCAAGGGTGGATTCAAGGGAGGGTGGCAGGGGCTAATGCTCCAAAGTCGCTACATTATGGAGAGCTATAGGACTTGAGTCTTCCTTTAAAAATCATTGACAAAGTACAGAGGCCTTACGACTTCTATGGTTTTACATGACAGCTAGCAGAAGCTAGCAGATGCTATCAGTAATGCCAATATTGTCTAAAAGTAACTTTTTTCCCTATATTTGGAAATAATTATTATTTTCTAATTGCTTTTATTATTACCACTAAAAATATTATCAAT
Source organism: Timema douglasi (assembly GCA_901482245.1). Classification (NCBI taxonomy): domain Eukaryota; kingdom Metazoa; phylum Arthropoda; class Insecta; order Phasmatodea; family Timematidae; genus Timema; species Timema douglasi. The sequence continues at coordinate 248,184 of CABEEJ010000584.1, forward strand.
CACTTTTAACAATACTTCCCCAAAGATTACAGTATAATTTCTCTTTACACAATCAAATTTAAGAAAAAAAAGTCTAGTAATTTCATTCTAGTTTTTCTTTTAACTCTTGTGGTAATAACAGGTTGAATAGAACGTGAAATTTTACATTTAATGGTATTATATTCAGTTATTAATATTTTTATATCTGCCCTCACATATCTTTAACATAAATGAATGGTTTGTGATAATAAAGAGGGAAAACATTCAAAATGTTTGTGAAATAATATAAAGTTTAAATTTTGTAAACATGTGGATTAACACTATTGCCGCCAAACTGCCAACGGTGCTCTTTTTTCTATGTCATCATCCGGCAGTTTTTACCCAGGGCCTGAGGGCCAGTGGTCATATTTTTTTTTCAGCATATAAGGCCCCTTTTAGCGTTCTCTTGCGTTTAATAATTTATTTGAATTAAACAGCAAAAGAAAATTTCAATATTAAGCAACTAACCAAACGGTCATTCTCATAACCAAAATCTAACAATTTTAAAATACAGTATAACATTGAATTATCGTATAAAATAAAATTAATAAAACCACGTGCATGAATCAACAAGTTGAGGAATCAAATATTTTATGGTTGAGTACTATTGATTTGTATTTAGGCGTGTCTCTGCTAATGCTACCCGTTAATAATTTTATCACAAATTTGAATAGTACAGTGTCGTTTTTGAATATTAATTCGGCTAGTTAGTAATCTGTGTGTTCCCTGGTGAAAAAGCACAGGAACATACCATAGTAAACTAAGGAAAACAGTAGTTGGTTTCGTATGGTTCTTTAAGGTCCACGGAAAACCAAGGAAATCCAGACCATTACTCATGTGTGGGTTGCTATGGATTTGTCAGGTTCTCCCAGCGATAGAGAATACCAATGTGAACCAGACATTGTCTGGAATACTCAGGGTCTGTGGTTTTTATTGGTTCTCTCCGTGAATTCTTTTGTGAATATTATTTCGGTGTGTGAGCGTGTTATCCTCGGAAAATAAACGGTTTTTTGGTGATCTTTGAATAATTATTGATCTAACATAACATTAAAGCGTGTGATAAAATACAATAGCGAGTGTTTCTCAGTGATCGATATACATTATTCGAAAATTTAAGTCTATTAAGACTATAAAATAAATCTTTTAACCCCAAGATTGTGTGTCTAGGCTAAACCTCGAGTTTTAAAATATTTATATTGCAAAAAAATCAGTTAAGTGTAATAAAAATTACTTGCGAGTCTTTCTCCAGTGTTGATTAAATAAATACCAGGCTAAGACTTCAAGTTATAAATTATTGTATTTTTATTAGATAATTTGTTACAACTGTTTAAGACGAGTGAATCTAAAATAGATTTTTGTTAATTAGGATAGCTTTTGATTTGTCATTGTTATTTATTTTATAGGCCTAAACATTTTCTCTAGGATATTGATTGATATTGATATTGTTAAAACTGTTTAAGAGGAGTGAATATGAAATAGATTTTTGTTAATTAGGATAGCTTTTGATTTGTCATTGACATTTATTATTATAGGTCTAAACATATTTTATAGGTATAAACTTATTTTCTAGGATATTGATTGATGTTGACTGTTAAAACTGTTTAAAGGAGTGAATCAGAAATAGATTTTTGTTAATTAGAATAGCTTTTGATTTGTCATTGTCATTTATTTTATAGGCCAAATATATTTTCTAGGATATTGATTTTTGTTTATTAAATTACTTAAAATCATTATAAATAGGCCTATATATTAAGGGCCCGGTCAATGGTCGTTGGAAGTGAAGAGTCGCGTCAGCGCCAGTCCCCAATTAACGGTAGCATAAGAAAGCACTTGAGTTTTACATTGTCTCGGTGGCTCAGTTAAATCTACAGTGTTGCCAGAGCTATCGGCACTTTAGAGCCCACCTCTACCCTTCCCCCTTCCAAAGAGTGGGCCTGAGTTGGCAAACAAAGCTCTAATACTCTGCAACCTTTATCTCAATTAGCATTCACCTTCGTATTGAAGGGAGTCAGAGTCCAAAACTTGTATAAAGCCTTGACTAGGGCTGTTAGGGGCAATAACCTAAGATTGTCCCAAATAGAAGGCAATGCATTTGTCAACTGGCCTGGGCTTTCATTGAAATTCATCCTGGCCATAGCATACACAAATCTGAAGTTTTCCGGCTCTTACATAATATGTCCATTCGTAATAAAGTTGGGGTATAGTCTGGTTTGCCAGTGATGGGGAGGTTGGGCTTTAAATACCGGCTGGATGTATACCCACACAGAGTGTTTATAAGGGTTTCCACTCTATCTTCACACATATGTGGTTACATTTTTCTAAAATTTACTTTACTATTCCCTACCCTATTAATGCATTTAAATGGGAATATATCAAGACAAGTAGCTGTCCACAATACAATAGGAGCAATAATAACATTAAAGTGATAAACAAGCGTCTCCTAGAAAGTAGAAACTGTACCATGCCAGAACTGAGAATACACATTAAATTAAAAAATTAATTGAATAATAAATACAATTGTATTTATATCTATACATTATTACATTAAAAGCATGGTGATTTATTTTAAAACAACATTTTATTGGATAAATAATAATGACACAAATATTANCCATTCCTAATCCATTAGCGTAATTAGTATACATAAAGCGTATAACCCGAACGGTTAGTAAGACGCGGTGCTAATATTATTAACAGTTACTATACATTGGTAATATTATTTAAATGCTAAAGCAATCAAAATAAATTACACAAAGGAAATATACGATTATTCATTGAGTAAGAGTTACCTTGTAACAATAATTATTTTTGGTATTTATCTACATTGGTAAGCTTGGAGGTTTATGTGGGTGATGGAACTGACAAAGAGATCCCTGATTTTCCAACAGGTACAAAAGTTGGCAAGTAGTTCTGAATGACCAGGGATCAAATCCCCGTTCGTGTGTCATTTTTCTATCTTTACACAATCGCTCCATCAGAATGTCATCTAAAAACATTATTGGCTTAATTCAAAATAGTTTACAAATACTATATCGGGATTCTATATTTGAAGTTTAGGCCAGCGAATATGTCTTTATAAAATCTTGGATTACGTAAATATGAAAGCTATCAACTGTTTCAACAGGAAATAAGTGTATAACCTGAAAAAGCAGTAGTAAGACGTCGTGCTAAAATAAGAGTATATAATGGATAAACTAAAGTACGGTATACAAGAAATTTATAAAAGTATGAAGCAAGCTATTACTTACACACTCCTGGAGAGCCAGGAAAAGAGAGAAATTCAGGAACATCTTAAAAATACTGGAATGTTAGTAACATTTAATTTAAATATTTATATAGTGAGCTTTTGTATACTAAGAAAAGCTAACTGAATAACTCGTATTATTCTCCTTCCACACCCTTTCCCTTCTATACCGCTTTTCTTCCTGAAAAATAGTGATTGTGAGTGACTGCATATATTTCTACATCCAAATCAAATCACTCTATTCTAAACACCAATTTCATTACCTCACTAGTCAATTTTATAAAGAATAAGGTTTTATTTCTATAAACTCTCATTAAGTGTCCGATAAAATGATAATTACCTTTATAAAACCTGGAAAAGATAAATAATTTTCTGGTAAAAAAAAAGTGGTAGCCCTGAAAGTAAAAACATATCAAAGCTTTATTAAATACTGTGTACAACCAATTTTTTAAATAAATTTGTCAACTGTAGCTTTAACTAAAGGAACAAATTTTATGCGATTCCCTATTAATTATAAATCTGGTTGGTCAATAGCAGCTTTACATCCCACGGAGAACAAATTTAAAATACAGCCCAATCAACTACGATAGCTATTGTTAGTAGATGAGAAAAATATACAATATTAGAATTCAGTTTTCTTCGGCCACTTGAATTCGAATCGTAATTTCCCCTGTCAAAGTGCCAATGCGTTCAGTATGGGAAAACACACAAATGCTACACGATTGTGCATATAAATATTGAATTTTTAGATATTCACCTATAAAATATAAATCAAATTAATTATTTAACCACACGTGTGCTCGTTTTATCTCCTTTCATCTTTTGAACTACTATTTAAAAAATGAAATATTTATGTAATTTTATAAATCCTTATGGGTAGTGCTAGTAATGCAAAGTGTGAAGTGGCCAGAGCTGACATTTCGGTCAAAGCTCATATAAAAGTTTTGATGTGTAAGAAACTAATTTAATCATCTTCAGACGTGATTAAAAAAACAGTCAAAGTTAGCACACAATTATCGTTCTCACCCGCTTTAGAAGACAAATTATTTAAGGCATCACTCTTGTGTTAAACAAGCCTTATGATGACGGGGAGATTGGGGTTCGAATCCCAGTCGGGTCTACTGAAGCTGTCTTGTTCCTATATGTTGTCCCACTCATCTTGAAGGCAAATGCGGGTTGATTATCTCTAAAATGATTCCTTCCTCAACCCTACCTTGATAGAGTAATTATTATATACTCAGTCTCTCTGGCATAAACTGGGAGGAACTTTGCCTAAAATATTTTTGTTAGGGGCTCTGATTTGTTACTAATATCCTTGTCAAGTTTCAAGCTTTGCTAGCCCTGGCACGAACTACGACTCTACGAGTCGTAATGATTATCTGTAAACAAGTTTACAATAGTAGAAAAGTACTTAAATAAAGAGTTAATATTCTCAAATTTTAACAAAACTCAGTATACAAATAGTATTTTCAGGAAAAATAAAAATCTATTTTTCTTTCTCAGGGCTAGGAACCAGCGTTTAAAGAAAAAACACGAAAAAAACTCAATGTATTTTATCCAACCTTAACCAATATAGGCATTCTAGATACATATTAAGCCTTTAGTAAATCATAATTATTTTAAAATTATAATATTGTAACTAAAAAACCACACGAACGAC
>CABEEJ010000585.1:0-28532 GCA_901482245.1 Timema douglasi
AATACCATGGAGAGAGGTCTACTGTTCACAGAACTACTAGTAAGACTGTAGTAACGATAATACCATGGAGAGAGGTCTACTGTTCATATAACTACTAATAGGATTATATTTCTCATCGTGAGGGCTATTTCATACTTTCTTTTAATCATGAACCTGATTGAAACTATTTTAAATATCTTTAATTTTGACCAACTTACTGCCGCACCCACTCTTAGACTCAGCCCTTGAAAATCTCCTCTTCGGCGAGAGTGGAACTGATAACCCGTTGGCAGTAGGTCCCTCATACCCTCTCCGGTTGTCCACGTACCCAGGGGTACGACGCGAGTCTCGGTGTCAGAGTGACTGTAAATCTCGCTCAATTGGTACCTCTTGTTATCTTCGATAGCGACCATCACGTCTGAATCTCTCCGCAAGAGTTCGGGCAGGTAGTCGTCCAACTTTTGTCCAATCATCAGCCAGACGTAAGACGAGTTGAACAACTCTTTGGTCAACAACTGTGGATAAATATTTATGCGTTACTAAAATATATTTTTTACTGTATTTTGGACAGAAATAACTTTAATATATATTTAATGTCCATACCATATTATTTAAAATTGATTAGTTTAGTAGTGTTTTAAATTACAACCAACAAGGGGAAAAATATCCGTTACTGTGACTGCATGGTCTAAGGTGTCAATCAAATGATTTTCTACTTTGCCTCCACGCAAATGTGGTTACACTTCCTTTAATTTATGTTCAACCTTCCTTCTACTTAACACATTAGAGTAATTAATACATAAGTGTGTATCCCGAACGGGTAGTAAGACACAATGCTAAAAAAAAGATGATAAAAGCATTTAGTGGTAGTTTACTGGTATTATAATTTAGAAAACAAACATACAAGTTTTTATTTACTAGAATATATCATGTAATTAGAAAATGTACGAGTATATAAAATTGTTTTACAAAATAATAAAAGGTGGAAGTGTAGGCGAAGCGAGAAAGGGTCAGTGCTTTTGCAGTTTTTATAGCAAACCATTTTATTTTGTTTAAAATAAGTAAAATATTGCTCCAATACAAACATAGAGCTTAATTTCTTCAAGAGTTTATATCAACAGTTGTTGAATATGTCATGAGAATGGTGGTATTATATGACTAACTTTTTTTAATAAAGATAAAAATTTGTCATTACATTGCAGGACATTATTGACAGATATTTAGCAACTTTTGTGGTCACAGCTTGTAGAAAATTAAACTCTATTTCTATTGGAGAATTATTTGACTAATTTTGACCAAACAAATGCTTTGTTATAAAAACTGCAAAAATACTGACCTTCTATCGCGTCTCCTACTCAAGTGCTAATTGAAGTTGAAGCTTGAAACATGCATAGCAAAGTTTTTATTTTTTATATATCATCGCGTCTTACTTCCCATTCAGGTTATACACATATATAATAATTACGCTAATGATTTATGGATGAGTAAGTTTGAATTAGGAGGAAGTGTACCAGCGTTTACTTAGAAGAAGAGTGAAAAACAATTTTAGAAAAAACACCCTCAGTACACTCGAAAAGTATTCCAACCCTGATTTACTTGTCGTAGGCAGTCCAGTCTAGCACAAAATTGACGCCATTGACACTGTGGTCATCGAAGCAGTTTGACTCTGTAGTAGAAAGCAAATAAGGTTCTTGTTGTAACATAGCACAACCTTTAGTGGTTAAATTATCCATTGATTGCATCCAAGTAAATATAAAGGCTAACAAACCATTATGAACATATATATTTGATTACGTTATAGTTATATTTGCAAATCCAGAGGTCCTGGGTTCGATGACCGTAACTTCAAGATTGTATATGAAGCAGTGGGTCTGGAACGGGGTCAACTCAGACTCATGAGGATAAATGAGGATAAATAAGTAGAGTATCCGGTCTAGAAAACTGAGACTAGTGGCCAAACGGATCATTGGTATGACCACATTAATCCCTCCTTCCATTATACTGAGATTTAAACTGCTTTAAGATCCGAGTGGTGGGTAGGTTAGGGGGCATGGTTGCCACATCGCGGGAGTCTGCGCGTTACTACTATGCAAGCACACTCAACGACTGTCAAGAAATATGGCAACGTGTAACGGTTGCTATAACAACTACTCTTCCCGGATTGGTCGAGAATGAGACGAGCTTCCACTCCCCACTCCGGCTGTACTAACCTCAAACCTAAAGCGGCATAAAGCGCAGTATAATGTTGGCACTATCTTCGCCAGAATACAGCGGCCGCTTGGTCAGTATATCTCGCTTGCGGGCAGACACAATGGTTTTTATTTAAGCTTTATCTGTATTTTGTTTACTGGTTGGTGTTAAATACCGTGTAGTGTTTGTTATAAAAATGTTTAGACATTGAAATATGTCAAATTTTGTGAAATATTTCAAATATGTTCACAATGTATGAAAGTGTTTTATTTCCTTTACGAGAATGCAAAGGTTGTTGTGTGTTTATAAGTCAAAGCTAAGAAGATTGAAGATTGCTTCAAACACATGTACAATCTTCTCTTGCCATATTTACCTTAAAAATGAAATGACTTCCTTGACACTGAAAATCCACGATGACACACATTTTAGAGGAGGAACTCAAGACAGACTCAAGCTCATCACTGGTCCGGTTTACAACATGATCTGTGAGACAGACTTGAACTCCGTCAGCTGATAAGACTTTCAACAACTCTTGGTTACCTGTACAAGGATAATCACTTGTTAGCAGGCACGGTGACCTGGAGGTCTAGGGGGTAAGGTGTCAGACTTCTATGCTGGCAGCCGGGGTTCAATCCTCGGTCCCGGCACAGATTTATCTGATTAGCAAACCCATCCTTCGCCTTTGACAATACATCTTGTGAATGTGGGGAATGCCAGGCCTCCACCGTGGTTCGGATTCCACGTTAAACTGTAGGTCCTCCATTTACATCTCACAATCACCCTACCCTTACACATTAACGTAAGTGCGTATAACCCGAACGGACAGTAAAACGCGGTGCTAATAATAATAATAATAATAATAATAATATCAGGCGCGGTCGGTCCAGGTAAGTGTTAATGAGTTTAAATATTTAGGAACAATTTTAACTAGCAATGGCTGTTATATAGTAGAAATTAGCAAAAGGATAGTCCGGAAATAAATGCAATTACTCAATCATTAATTTGTTGACATCTCGTCTTCTTACAAGGAGTGTAAAACTCAAAATATACAAAACAATAATTTTACTGGTTGTTCTTTACTCTTACCTTACAAGACGAAAAATGATTAGTGTGTTCGAAGGCAAAGCGTTTAGAAAGATATTTGGTTCAAAAATGGGTGAAGATGCTGGAAAGTGAAGGACATGCAGCGTGAATGGGAGATTCTAGAACCTTGTTTAAGGTACTGATTGGCAAACACCACGTGAAGAGACCACTGTGAGGACCTAGAGACAAATAGGAGGCTAACATTAGAATGAATCTTAGAGAGATAGAGTGTAATGTGGTGGACTTGATAGAACTATCTCAAGATAAGGATAGAGTGTAATGAAGTGGACTGGATAGAACTATCTCAAGATAAAGATAGAGTGTAATGAAGTGAATGGATATAACTAGCTCAAGAATAAAGATAGAGTGTAATGAAGTGAATGGATATAACTAGCTCAAGATAAGGATAGAGTGTAATGGGGGTGGAATGGATAGAACTAGCTCAAGATAGGGATAGGGTGTAATGAGGTGGACTGGATAGAACTAGCTCCAGATAGAGATAGGGGTAATCAGATGGACTGGATAGAGATATATCAAGATAGGGATAGGTTGTAATGAGGTTGACTGGATAGAGATATATTTTTATAAGGATAGGGTTTAATGAGGTGGACTTTACAGAACTAGCCCCAGATAAAGATAGGGTATATTGAGGTGTACTGGATAGAGATATATCAAGATAGGGATAGGATGTAATGGGATGGACTGGATAGATACTGCTTAAGATAGGGATAGGTGGAGTACTTTTGTAAGTGTGGGAATCAACTTTCGAGTTATTAGTGCCGTAGAGTAAGTCAGTAATTGAAGGGAACTTTATTCTAAATCACATTAACAACACGTACTAATCCCAATAAAGTTCGTCTGACTCACCTCTACCGAAACAACCAAATATCACGCCCTGTCTCACATTCTTCACTTGAAAGAAGCTCTGTATCAGATTCATTGTCAGAGAATCTCTGTACGACGAACAAAATACATCCATAATAAACGAAACAAATAAAATTTTTAATACATTTGGTGGCAGAAATATGTTCATAGTGGGTGAGTGGATACGAAAATAAAGTAACTGGGTGTTCTAGTCTTTAAAGATTTTATCAAAAAAGATTTTTGTATTCACCAACTTCTGTATTTATAGCATGCGAGATATTTTGGGCTTCACCAAAGAAACTATACTAAGACTTTTTTTTCCCTGTAAATAACTTTCTTTATGGCAGTCATCGAAAATATTTTAATTCTAGGGTAGAATTATTTGAAAAATTGCTTGTTGGAGTACTGGGTGGATAGACTTAAAAATAATACGTGATGAACATGTTACTTTTTCATTACTTAACATATTGTATCGTGTAGTAAATAACCAAGCTCTTACCCTATAATTTGTAGTATAACTTAAAAAAAAATGGATTGCCAGTCAAGATAACAAATAATAACTAAAACATCGCATTGTGTCATAATACTACACAACATATTTTTCCATTTCTCAGCAGTGCTTATTACTAAATTTTGTTGTTGTGGTGTACTTCCTATTTATTAATTTATAATATTGAATAAGATAGATGATGACAGTACTATAACATGATATTACGCTCTACTTATAAGCAATTGTTGCTTTAAGAAGCAATTGTAAAGCAGTGTGTTATTTTTACCACGAGTGAATAATATTATCACACATAGCACAGGCGGCGAGACAGATTTACTTCGCTCTATAATATTAAATAATCGTTAGCACGTGACTTATATTTGTGGTTAGTGGATTTGGCCCTGGATATTGTTTGGCTCGGTGGTTTGTTAGGCTCATAGCTCTCTATTATTTCCTATCTATATATTAATTTTCCCTTGAATATTTTTATAATTTAATATTATTCTTAAACACGTATATTCAACGGACTTGAAAGTGCCCATCAGTTATAATAGCCAAGAACAAAAGGCCGGTTATATGGGGAGGAGGACATAAAATGGAGGCCTGTGGGGTGGAAGTATTTTTGGGACACAGAAAAAAATAAAGGAGTTTAATTTTTTTTTGTTTGATAAAGAGTAAAACGACACGTAAGAAAATACGTGGTTTCAATAATTAAAACCGATTAAGACCTAATTTCGGAACACATTGAGACCGGAACGTCTCTAAAACCTAGATGTAACTAGCACTGAGCTCAAAGGGGATCACAAATATCGTATCAAGAGGTGATTAAAGACGTTGCGGCCAAGAAAGTTCGCAAGAGGAGATTCTAGACTAAGAGAAATTTTGAAATAACTTTTTTAAATTTTTGTAACACTATTTTATATAATAGTGTTCAAGCCATACTTAATACATTCTTTAAAAAATTATTTTGTTTTTATTTTTACACTTTCAAACAAAAACAAATCAAAATTAATAATGATGGTAATACAAATATAAAAACAATTTTTTTTAATGTACAAGTAAATGAACGTTTGTTGAACATCCACCCTGGCCAAAGGGGGTGGTATGGGGGTGGGGCGACCTCTTAAGCCCCCCCACACCCACCAAATTAAATTTATAGCTACAACCCTTAATAACATTCGACCAGGTTAGACATCGTCTTCCTCAATTCTCCCAAAGTAAATTGATTAGTTAATTAGGTATTGTCATTGTCAGTATTATCAGGAAACATTTTAATTATAAAAGGTTGATATTTAACCTGTTAGGCCTGTTTTGTTTTTATTAGCCTTCATAATGTTTTATCCATTTTTATATTATAGGTCTAATTTAGTAATTACTTACGTTTATTAAATTAATTAGCTAAATTTATGAGAGAGTGTGTGTGTGGGTTTTATACTAATTTTAAGTAGCCCATGCCATGATCAGGGCAATATTCAAAATGTATACAAAATTTCAATTCATTAAATTTATTTATCAGCTATTAACTTTAATATCTAGTATTTTCTCTTTCTTTTAAATCCATTGTTAGAATTGATCTTCGTCTAGGTTTGTTTCTATTACTTTTCACACGGAAGCATCAGGTCTGTTTGGTTTTGTTTTTAATCAAATTGTGAGAGGGGGAATTTATTGGAAGTTCGTGGGGACAGCTAATCTTCATTGTCTTGGGACTAGCCCACTAGGCTTCTTCAAGCGGAAGTGGAGGCGATGTCGCGTGATGACGTGGCTTTCCCAAGCACACTTATTGAAATGGGACCATGCTAGACTTGCATGTTAACTTCTTAACCAATTTTACACTAAAGATTACAGATGTAATGTGAAGGTTACCAGAAAAAATGGAGAATTCCTAGGTTGGTTTTTAAACAAATATATAGTTCATATGGACTTTTGGTTTCCATGAGTAAATAATTTCTTTTGATAAATCTAAATTATGTAAATAATGTTGGTTTCCATGAGAAAATAATTTCTATTGATAAATCTAAGTTATGTAAATAGTGTTGGTTTCCATGAGTAAATAATTTCTATTGATAAATATAAATTATGTAAATAGTGTTGGTTTTAATGAGTAAATAATTTCTGTTGATAAATTTAAATTATGTAAATAGTGTTGGTTTCCATGAGTAAATAATTTCTATTGATAAATCTAAGTTATGTATATAGTGTTGGTTTTCATGAGTAAATAATTTCTATTGATAAATCTAAGTTATGTAAATAGTGTTGGTTTTCATGAGTAAATAATTTCTATTGATAAATCTAAATTATGTAAATTGTGTTGGTTTCCATGAGTAAATAATTTCTATTGTTAAATCTAAATTATGTAAATTGTCTTGGTTTCCATGGGTAAATAATTTCTATTGATAAATCTAAATTATGTAAATTGTGTTGGTTTCCATGAGTAAATAATGTCTATTGTTAAATATAAATTATGTAAATGGTCTTGGTTTCCATGGGTAAATAATTTCTATTGATAAATCTAAATGATTTAAATAGTGTTTTTTTTGTTTTTTCACTAATTAAAGAATATGTGTAGACGTATATCTACTAAAGCCGAGTCTTCCTTTGCGTAATTAATTGTTCACATGTTTCCCCGACCCACTGTGCTAACACTCTGATGACGGAGATACCTCGTGGTCTACCTACACAATTGCCAACTGCCGAGGACTATTTAATACAACATTTCGTAAGGATGGTGAGAATCTTGCACCTATATGAGTGAGAAAGGGTCGACTGGTTAGAAGGGCTCAAATCCTGAAATGGTGTTTAGAGTGTATTTTCTTAGAAACAGTTTCCCTCTCTTATTATTCGAAAATGGGAGCATAATTCCCGTGATACATTACCTTTATCATTCTTACTTTATTAGTGTTTGTGGCTACCCTGTAAGTGAACTAACACACGACTCTGTGGCGCTAACTTGGGGGTGAGGGAGGGGGTGTGAGAAGACGGTGACCTGGTGGTCTAGGACTTCTGTGCTGGGGCCCGGGGTTCAATCCTCGGTCCCGGCACAGATTTATCTGGTCACCAAATCCTTGCTTCACCTCTGAACATATGTCTATTAATCACAACTTGTGAATGTGGAGAATACCAGTCCTCCACCGTTGTTCGGATTCCACGTTAAACTGTAGGTCCTTCATTTCATCTCACAATCACCCTACCATTACACTTTAGCGTAAGTGCGTATAACTTGAACGGGTAGTAAGACGTGGTGATGATGATAATAATAATACTTTTATTCATGTTTTTATTCACAATTTGTTGACAAATGTGTTATAAGATACAAGTGTTTCTTGATTTTTAATAATAATTATTTGCATTTTTAACAGTTTATGGAATTTTTCTATTAAGTAGCCTAACACTTGGAAGTTGCCTGGTTCGCACATAGATAGCTTTAGTGTGCGTTCGAGAGCAGCACAATCGCGTAGTGCCCGAAATCGAGTAATAGTGTTAGTCTAACAGCCACCCCGAGCGCTGAAGTCACTGTTCAAATTCCCAATATGAGAGTTTCTTATTTATTCCACCTTCTATTGTCTATGTCGTGCAGTGTCCGGGTCAGTCGGTTTTCTGTTCTATTGTTGTTGTGTCAAGATCAAAAGCTTAAATAAGTTATCAGTAAGTTTATATATCATTCATTTGTTATTATTTTCAAATTCCTGAAACAATGGACAAATATGTGATTGTAATTAAAACCAAGGAGTTGAAGGAGAGTCCACATTACGAAAACGGTGCCAACCTGTGGCTGATTTTTTCCTGTTAATATTTGAATATCTTTTAATGCACACCAATTAATGTTCGCATACCAAACATATAGTTTGTTTTTCACTTCACATCTATGCATTCCATTAATCATGCCCTCTTTCCCCCAAATTTTATCTAAATTAGGTGCCACCTACACGACTCAAAAATAAGAAAAAAATAATTTATTTTTGACAACCTGCGTTCTTGTGGAAACGAACCAGGATCTATGAGTTCAACTTTTATCACATGACCGTTGATGAGGGTTGGGAGGTCACTTTAAGAAAAAGGAAAATTAAAAAGGCCCAACTAATATTTGTGCAATTCACTGCTGTATATCTCCATGAACATTTGGGAGCTAAGTTGGGAGATAGTTCTACACTGACCCTCCCCGCTCCTCCCCTGCTCAAAAGAAGTGAGAGCGTATAAGCTGTGCCTCCCCCCTCCCCATCGCACAATCTCAATCAACTGTCCAGTTTCCGCCCTGTCCCTGTGTCTGCAGGGCTAACGAGGTGTATGCTGATTGACAAACTGACAAACTACCTTCCTTCTCACTGATTGCATCGCAAATACGTCTCCTACTGGACACGGCAAATATCCCGCGGATGAATCTAGGTCAAGCGGGAAGGGGAGAGGGTGGAGTAGGCCACTTGAGACTTAATTACCACCTCAGATTAACATCATTCCAGATTTTAGCATCAACCTCACAGACCAGGCAGGATAAGGGAGGTGTGACTGTAGGTGTTTAGTATTTTCTTTTAATATATTATAATTTAATAGTAATTTAATCATGGCAGACAGAAGTCCATCCGCGACAATTACTTACACCCCGTGACAAGTACTTACACCCCGTGACAAGTACACTCCGTGACAAGCACACTCCGTGACAAGTACACTCCGTGACAAGTACAATCCGTGACAAGTACAATCCGTGACAAGTACAATCCGTGACAAGTACTTACACCCAGCGACAAGTACTTACACTCCGTGACAATTACTTACACTCCGTGACAATTACTTACACTCCGTGACAAGCACTTACACTCCGTGACAAGCACTTACACTCCGTGACAAGCACTTACACTCCGTGACAAGCACTTACACTCCGCGACAAGTACTTACACTCAGAGACAGACAAGGACTTTCACAACTATACTAATTACTCTAAAGCAAATGGCTGTAACCTCTAAACAACCGTGCATTTTGTATTATTTATACTTTTTTTAACTCTAAGTATTACTTAAAACTATTTTTAAAAGTAGCTTATCATCATAACTACAATACAATATTAATAACAACCACACTGCTCTTATAAAAAGTTTGTAATTTCCATCTGTCTCTACACATAATATCATATTCTCTGGAGTGTAGTTATCAGATTACTACATTATTTCCCAGCCTGTTTTAAACGTGGAGAAGTACACTTTATAACCACATACTAGGCCTTTCAAGAAATAACATACAGGGTTATTCAGATCTACGAGTAAGACATGTTACAGGTTGTACGGGTGGGCAAGACAAGTATTTTCACGTAACGAACTTGAAAATCAGCGTCTCCAAACAGCGGCACTACACGACATCAATGTCGACGCTGTATCCACCTGTGGGTTAGGCAACACACGCAGCACACCACGACATGCCAAACAACACATACGTCCACATCACTCTCTCTCCTGACATAGCCAATCGTTCCAGAAATCGGCAATTCTTTATGGGTACTTGTCAGGCAATTATTGGTGACCTGGCGGTCTAGGGGTAAGGTGTCGGACTTCTGTGCTGGCGGCCGGGGTTCAATCCTCGGTCGCGGCAAAGATTTATCTGATTACCAAATCCTTCCTTCACCTCTGACAAGACATCTTGTGAATGTGGGGAATGCCAGGTCTCCACCGTGGTTCGTATTCCACGTTAAACTGTAGGTCTTTCATTTCATCTCACAATCACCCTACCATTATACATTAGCGTAAGTGCGTACAACCCGAACGGGTAGTAAGACGTGGTAATGATAGTAGTAATAATAATAATACTAATAATAATAATAATAATAATGTCAGGCAATTCAATGCCTGTTGTTGGTCATCATTTACCCTCCACTCCACTTGTTCTGAAGATTGTTGAGTTGCCTACCTCCTCAGGTGCATAAAGAGCCAAATTTGATGTCTCGTAGAGCCGCCATATGGCGTCGCTGACAGCATGTATATTGATCCCCCCTAAAACCCGTATGGATTCTTTATCTGGAGATTTGAGTACCCCTATAGTGTAGCGATCACTAAGAGGAGCCAACTCCTCCCTCCATCCAGTCCCAGTGGAGTTTTTTCTCTCTCAAGTAACCCAAGGCAGGCTGGCATGGAAGGGCTGGTCCTGGATATTTGGGTGCCCGAGTTCCTGGAATGGCACTCGTGGTCTTCAGTCCATGTCCAGCAAAAAGGTTCTGGGCCAAATGGGTATCAGTGGTTCCACTATAAAGGGCCTCTGAGTCTAGGGATAGTGTAGCTAGAGAATCTTTCGGGGGGGCCTCTTCGGAGGGGCCTCTTCGGAGGTTTAGTTTGGATATCCTACCCCTATGGTGTACCAAGTTGAAGCCATTATCACTTGCCGCTTCAAAAGTCGCGTGGTCTAAATCTCTACTCTCATCTTTGGCTAGACTGCTGAGGATGGAGATCGAGGTTCGTTCCTGTGTTGGTGCACTGAGTTTTTTTACTGAAATTGTTTTCCCCTCTCCTCCTACGCAAATGCAGGTGCACTTACTCTCAACTACATTTTCCTAATCATAAAACCATTAGTGTATTTAGTACATAGTATAAACTGAACGTACAGTAGCCCCATGGCTTCTTTGGTGCTGACTGACAGCTTTGAAAATATACCAGACCAAATTATGTATCCCTACGTCGAAACATATGATCTGCCTTTGACAGTCAACATTTAGGAATATTCCTAAATGTTGACTGTCAGAAGTCAGCTGCTAGTTGTCAGTCAGCACCAAAGAAGTCTGTATATTAGGACGTGGTGATAAACTAAAAGCATTAACCATATTTGATCTTTAGGCCACGAGTTAAGTTGGTATCCAAACAAATTGTGGGGTCACAAAGAGTAGCTGTTGGTAAATATCACAAACTATTAATCTAAATAGAACTATTTGTTAAGGAAGCGTCTACTGGTGTTGTGATGGATGATTTAGTTTATTACCCGCGTTTTTCTAACATTTGTCCCTTTCTGAAACTCAAGAAGTCAAGCTTGTACTGTGCACGATCCATTATATCTTCAGTTTAAATCACCGTATTGGTGGGTGCACGGAATAAACGTCAAGCACGTGTGTTCTGACTTGACAAGTTATTGAGACGCTGTGATTTAAATCAATTTATGTATTAATACGTTAAGCAATGTGTTATTTGTGTATTTGGTAACAATGATGCACATTTTGGATGGGTTGCAATGTTAACGAATGACTTTGCAGATTAGTCACAATATTACACTTTTAGGGATACACATTAGGTTAAGTGATTGCGACAACTATTTTTTAATCTATATTGATCGGTTGGTACTAACATCCATAAAAGAGTTAATAAAGTTAACGTTAGATCTTCCTTCCAGTTATCAGCCACAGTATAAAAAAAAAACTTTGAAACATTTCACCATTTTTATTTCCATTCAATAATAATTATTAAAGTTGCCTTGCATTAAAAATAGTGGGTAACTAACTATTGACATAGTAGAGATTACTTATATACACGAATAAAGAAGATAATTGGACTATTAGCTATATTTTTGAAATATAGACCAATCAAAGACCAAAGATAATTTTATGGAACTCATTTTCAACGGTAATTACAAAATAAATTAATATTGTTCATCTTTAATATTTCTATATGCCAGAAATTGGACCAAAATTTAGATCCTACTATTATTTGTTTCCAGAACAATCCCATAGACGTTATAATAGCTAACTTATTATATTTATATTTTTTTATCTAATGGCATATATGACCGGGAAGGACATGACAGCCAGTTCATTCCCCTGTATGTAGACTTTTAGTTGCTCTGGTGAAACAGAACGTTACCCAGGGTACAACATAGGAATAATAATAATAATAATAATAATATTTAACACCGCGTCTTACTACCCGTTCGGGTTATACGCTTTAAGTACTAATTACTCTAATAGATTAGGAATTAGGAAGGTTGAATTAGATGAAGTGAACCCGCATTTGCGTGGAGGGAGAGTGGAAAACCATTTAGGAAAAACCACCCCCAGTTCACCCGACCGAGATTCGAACCTCGATCTTCCCATCCTCAGTAGGCGAGCTCAACACGACAAGCGCGTTAGTCAACTACGCCACCGAGGCGGGTTACACCATAGGAGGTTGTCTACACGTCATACCCGCGACGAGATGATGTGATGATGATTATTATGGGGTTGTGGGGCCGATGTGAGTCTCAACCTAATTAAAGCCTAATTAACCAAACCTTGGTGACCTTTGGGATCAATCCCATTAAAGAAAAAATTATCAAAGGTACAAGCTGGGAATCGAATCCGGGATCCCTATACTCGTAGTGACACCATGGGGCCAGTTTTCCTAGAGTTATGTTAACCAAATCGAAAGCCTTGTAATACACGTAGTGCTGGACGAAGATTAACACTAATAACTAATGGAAGTAAGCCATACAAGGCTTGATGAGCACGTAAACATAATTATATCAAACACAAAACAAAGTAAAAACAGTGGTTATACTTTAATTCGACTCCCTCTAAGGCGCATGCGCTGTGTGTCTGGGCACAGGTTGACGGCCGCCTCAACTGTTGCACTGAGGATATTTATAAAAAATAACTCATAAAATGAGAAGGGGTGTATCTTTGTATTGATATTTATCTTGACACAGCAGTATAGTTGGAAAACATCAATCTAATAAATACTCTTAAATATTATAATAATTCAACAGAAATTAGGTGACCTGTCGGTCTAGGGGTAAGGTGTCAGACTCCTGTGTTGGTGGTCCGGGGTTCAATCCTCGGTCCCGCCACAGATTTATCTGATTGCCAAACCATTCCTTCACCTCTGACAAGACATGTATTAATCACAATTTGTGAATGTGGGGAATGCCAGGCCTCCCCCGTGGTTCGGATTCCACGTTAAGCTGTAGATTCTCCATTTCATCTCACAATCACCCTACCATTACACATAAGCGTATGCGCGTATAACCCAAACGTTTAGTAATACGTGATATTATTGTTATTATTATTAAGTAAAACCTGTACCGGTACAGTATACAATCCATGTGACCAAGATATTGTACAACTTATTGTTTAAGAAGTTGATGGTGTATAATTAACTTTAAAATAGGAAGTCATTTGTCAAAATTGGTTTCAACCCTTATATAGTAATTTTGACTACCTAAAATAGACATCAAATTATTATGTATGGATATAATTATGTAGGTAATTATATTTTGACCCGCCTCGGTGGCATAGTTGGCTAACGCGCTTGTCGTGTTGAAGCTCGACTGCTGAGGACGGGGAGATCGAGGTCCGTATCTCGGTCGGGTGAACTGTGGGTGGTTTTTCCTAAATGGTTTTCCACTCTCCCTCCATGCAAATGCGGGTTCACTTCCTCTAATTCAACCTTCACAAGTCCTAATCCATCAGAGTAATTAGTACTTAAAGTGTATCACCCGAACGGGTAGTAAGACGCGGTGCTAAATGTTAAATTATATTTTGACATGTCCATTGTCTAGTCGGTAAGATGAGCCATGATAATATTTTCGAAGCTTCCAGATCCTTACGTGGTTTTTGGTGAGTGCAATGATCTGGCCCGGTCTTTGACACCCACGCCCAGTTTTTAATGACGTCAGTTGTCAGTGCCAACTTTGATGCAACCTCTCAGACGACCCCACGTACTCCCTAGGTTACACCTACCACAGGTTGAACAACACCGCTTCCTGTGTTTCTAGCCGGTGATTGGAAAGTGACCTTCCGACCGGATAACAGGATTGGGATTAGACGAGGCACTTAAGCGCCTCCTCCCATTTACTAAATTATGTGATGTCTGCGGAAGAAAGCTTATCCTAATAAGAGAAGTTTTAAGTGAGCAGGGGATAATCGTGAAGTTCATCAACGTTTGGTCCTTATTTATGTAACATCTTTCCAATTGATTTCTTCTGTTAAATTATTATTATTATTATTATTATTATTATTATTATTAGCACCGCGTCTTACTACCCGTTCAGGTTATACGCACTTACGCTAATGTGCAATGGTAGGGTGAATGTGAGATGAAATGAAGGACCTACAGTTTAACGTGGAATCCGAACCACGGTGGAGGCCTGGCATTCCCCACATTCACAAGATGTCTTGTCAGAGGTGAAGGAAGG
This sequence comes from Timema douglasi, assembly GCA_901482245.1. Lineage (NCBI taxonomy): Eukaryota > Metazoa > Arthropoda > Insecta > Phasmatodea > Timematidae > Timema > Timema douglasi. Next base: position 14,735 of record CABEEJ010000585.1, read on the forward strand.
GTTTGGTAATCAGATAAATCTGTGCTGGGACCGAGGATTGAACCTCGGACACACAGCATAGAAGTCTGAAACCTTACCCCTAGACCACCAGGTCACCCCTTCTTCTGTTAAACAGACAAAAATAGGTTCCGATTATTTTTCTGATCATTATAGTAACCTCAGCAAAGGAAGGGGAGGGTTATCCAGTTCACACTTCAATTTATTTTACTATTAATATGTTATACTTATTTTAATCTAAATCAACTTAAGCTAGCTTCAGTGTTCGCATAGTCTAAGTCGTGTTAGACTGACATGCTAAAGACAAAGAGATCATGGCTCTAATGCCAGTTGGTTCTACAGAGCAGGTATTTAGCTAAATTGTTTCCCACTCTCCTTCCACGCAAATACGCGTAGATAACCTTTAAAATGCTTCATTCCTCATTCCTATCTCATTATATTAACTAACAGATACGCGTACAACCTGAACAGATAGAAAGATGCAGTGATAATAAAACTTTACTCCCATGTATTTGTCTACTAAAACTCTTATTTACTAATCCAAGCTAGCTTTGTGTTGTATTTGTAAAAGGTTAGTTTAATATTACAGGTAATTTTAGGGTGAGAGGGTGAGTAGGATGCCAGGGATTTGTTCCTGTCATTTGTGGTAACACACTTTGCATTTGAGTGTGGCAGCACTGGATATTATGAAAAAGTAAACAAATGATTTTATCCAACAAAGGTAAAGAAAACTTTTGTGTGCACAAACAATTGTGAATCAAATAATGACTCAAAATCCTACGAGGAAGTGGTTTTACATGTTTATGTACTTAAACAAAAAGATAACAAGGGCCCATTTTTGGTTAATGTTTATACTTGCGTTATTAACGACCGTAGGACGTCTGCCTAATCTCAGCCAAAAAGCGATTAGTTTTGACCGATCTATAAAGGACGTTTAGAAAGTAAATGGGGGGGTCTTTTGGGTCAACCAGAATGGAAAGTATGGATTAAAGCTAACAGTATTCTTACTTTAATTTATGCAAGCCTAACGTTGCTTATCATAGTCCAACCTAACATACTTTAACAAACACATAACGCTAATTTCCTCAATTTTCACAGATATAACCTATCATAAACTAATCTAACCTAATACACAGTTGACTTCCTTTCAGTTTTGAAAACCTAATCTAACGACCAGGCAATTGAACAGACACTGGCTATACAAACGCAAGTCTGAAATAAACAAACACACAAAATAGAAGGGTTAAACTAATTTACATTTGTTTCAAGTGTCCTATGACCAACCTGGTCCAAGAGATCTGTGTATTTCAACTAGGATAGTCGCAGATTGCTCCAAAAGACCTAATCGCTTTATTAATAAACTTAAAAAAAAAGAATAATCAGAAATAATCTTGAGTAAGTAAATATAAAACATGATATAAATGATAGTAAAGCCTTATGGAGGATACAACATAGGATTTCTATGGCTAACAATAAGCGTTGTTGAAGTTCCTATAAGTATGATCTATTCTTACCCAGTTACCGATGTGCATAAATAAAATTAGGTCAACTGGTAAAATATAACTGGAAACCCATATACGAGGTTTGTTAAAAAAAAGGTTCCTGCACTTTTGAAATAGCGCGCCAACGCGATGTCATAGCGATGTTGGATTGAGGCAAACCTAGCAAATAATCTACCATTTATCTCGTAATTCTATTGTTATTAGTAACCGTGCTGCATTAATTGTTTAGGAACTTTCTGTGCGTGTTGTACGATGCTGAGGTTACCAAGTTCCCCAAGCAGCGTATCAACATTACATTTCGAGTCGAACTCGGGAAAACATTGACGGAGACTCATGAAATTATTAGATCAGATTATTGTGATCAGTGTTTAGGCCACACACAGTGATCTATGAATGGTTTAAGCGATTTAAAGGTAGTTATCAGTCAACTGATGATGGTCCGCATTCAGGGAGGCCCTTGACGTCAACTGAAGATACTCACTCATTTGGGCCAAGCTCGGGTAACCATGCGTTCAAATCACAAATTGACTGTTAAGGAAATTGCAGATGAGTGCAACACTTCAATGTGATATTCTGACCGAAATATTGTAAATGCGTCGATTTACTGCAAAGTTCACCCCACGGATACTGATTCAGGATCCGAGACAAGTTTGTCCCACAGCTGCTGACTAAGTGTCTATGATATACAAGATCACGTGTCACTTTTGTTAGTCAAAACTTTCACAACAAACGATTTATTTTTAATTACGTTTTTATTTTTTACTCTCTTTACATCTGTTCGCGGCCTGTTACCATCACTTCTATGGTAAACGGATTCTAATATTTGTACGTAGACGAAGCTCCCACCGATGCGGTTCGTTGAGTGAGTTAGTGGATCACGTGTTGATATAAACACTTAGACCCATCTAGAATATTCTTTATGACAAACACCTTAAATGGTTTTATTTTGGACTTCGTCTTACTATTCACCCCTGTTGTCCTTAATTAACCACACAAATGGGGTGAGAATGAGGTAGACAATGGACCTGAATTTGCGTGGAGGTAGAGCATGAGGCCATTTAGAGAAAGCCCTCACATTCACGTCCCTTATATCTCAGATTTGGGGAGTCCCGCGCTTGCTAATGTGACAAGAGAAGAAAAAAACAAGTTGGGGTGGGAAAATTTTTGTTTGTGTGCCATTACACGAGTATACAGGCGATCTAGCAGATACTGTCAGAGTATGAAAACAAATTAAACATAATAATGTGGTTGGATTTACTTTTAAGGCGATTGGTTCTTTTCATTTGGTGTGGAAATGCAGAGCAGTGGGAACAAACGGTTTTCTTCAGAATTTTGTTTTAGTTTTGCAACTTTTTTTCGGAAACGATTTGTTCAAGAATAGAATCATGTTGATTAAGTTATAGTTTTTATACACACCTTCTCACTGATTTTAAAAGTGATCAAATATATATATTATATATATAAAATTGACATTTTTCAATAGAAAACTGCTCGCTTCATAACAAAAAATATGAAAATGTAACAATTAATAAACATAGATACATTATTTTAGAAGGGTTGTTGAAAATATTGACATAAAAATTTCACTCGTTCTCGAGAAAACTGATATTTCCCAACATATGATTTTTCCACAAAATCTGTCCGGTAGATAGCGCCATCTACGGTTTCCGTGATCGATCTGTTCTTGTTGGCTCGGCAGGATACTTTGGTTGGTTGTGAAGCCACGTTACGCCTTTCACCCTCTCACCCACCATCCAACAAAATAGGTTTTAGATTAGCACTCGACGAGGCCGAGGACCTTAACGAGTGAAGCGAGGCCACCGTTTTGGTTCCAATGAATTGCATGTATCTGTGTTTCATGTCTAATAATAATCTTTGAACGTATTAAATTAACCGAGTTAATTAAAACTTGGCACAGGTAGTTCTTTGTACCTTAATACAGATAATGTTTGATGGGGAATAATACGGAACCAAGGATTGAGAAGAAATCAACCTTTAAATGTACTAAAACATGGCTTCTAACATGAATTATACCTAATAATAATATACTTAGCATCATGTCTTACTAGCCGTTAGGGCTATACGCTTTATTACTATTTACGCTAATGGTTATAGGGATTGGGAAGGTTGAATATAGAGGAAGTGAGCCCGAATTTTCGTGCAAGGAGTGTGGAAACAATTTGGGTAAAACCGAGCCCAGTTCACCCGAGTAAGATTCGATCCTCGATCTCCCCGTTCTCGGCAGTCTAGCTAAACACGAAACTAACGCCTTAGCTAACTACACCACCGAGGTGTGTCTAGCATTAATTAATATAAGTACTTACCTTATAGGGCATTTCCTAATACAATATAAGGCTGACAATCGGTATATATAGTAGGTGAAAACTATTGTAATGACATTAACCACATTTGTTTTTTATTTTATAGGTGAGTAGGGGAGGAAAACTAATAACTTGGGGCCCCACAAAACGAAGATTTCCCAGGGTTCCACGACTTCTAAGAGTGGCCTTACCCTTAGTACACTCGCGCTGGAATAGAACTCCAAGCTCATTGTCACTAATAAGCCAAATCGGATGAAACCGACGCCTTAACCCACAATTCCCAAACAATATCGGGTATAATAAATGTTGGGAGGGAAACATATTATAAGTAAAATTCTAAACTTGTTTGAAAGCTGGGTTCAAGTAGTTAGGATATTGGGGCAGACCCACCCAATAACCCCCTTCTTCCCCCTCTCACCAGCTCAACTCTTGCTTTAGTGCCACCCCCCTTCCCTCTACCCTCCCTCGGGGGCAAAGTGTACCAAAGTGCTGACTTTTAGCCCTGTCACGGTTCGTCATGGAGTAATTGGTTTACTTAAACACAAACACGTTCTCCCATCATGGAGCTCTCGCGACACCAGTGCTCCCTGGTGGTAATTGGAAGAAGCTCCAACCCACCCTCTTGCTAACACAATGGTTAAACAGCACGCACCCCCCCTCATTCTACTCCCCTAGCCGTCGTTTGTTTCGCACGGTCGTGTCTAGTGGGGGTCGTACTTTTAACGTCTTAAATCACTCGCGTCAGTGGTTGCACGGACCAAGGCGCCACGTTCGCAATAGACTGGACCACTTGGGACGAGGAAGTCGGGGCTTAAGTCTCGACCGGGTGCACTGAGGAAAGTTTTACTTAAGGCCCTTGACCCTATTGAGAGCAAGTCTAAAACCTATTTTGTGGGATGGTGGGTGGGAGGGTGAAAGGTGTGGCGTGGCTTCACAACTGACCAAAGTATCCTTCCACGCCAACAAGAACAGATGGATCACGGAAACCGTAGCTGGCGCTAGCTACCAAACAGGTCTTGAGGAAAAATACGTTTGGAAATATCAGTTTTCTTGAGAACGAGTGAATTTTTTTTAGTAATATTCTCAACACCTCCTCTAAGATAATGTATCAATGTTTATTAGGTGTTACATTTTCTTATTTTTTGTTATAAAGCGGGCAGTTTTCTATTGAAAAATGCCATTTTTTTATATTTGATCACTGTTAGATTTATAGAGGAGATATTTGTATAAAGAGTATAACTTAATCAACATGCTTCTCTTGTCGAGCAAAGCGTTTCCGAAAAGAAAATTTAAAAAAATATAAATTCTTGAAGATAACTGTTTGTTCCTATGTTTCTGCATTTCCACGTCCAAATGAAAAGGGCAATCGCTTTAAGGTGAGATGGTATGGAACGCACGTTAAAAGGCGTATTTTTTTTCCAGTTTTTATAGCAAACCTTTATTTGGTCAAAATAAATCAACTATTGGTACAGTATAAAAAAAGAATTTAATTTTCCTCACATGTTGACCTCAACAGTTTTTGAATAACGGTCAAGATTATCCTGAAATTTAGTGAAAACTTTTTCTCTTAATTTAAAATTTTATCTTCCAACACCGCTGTGACTATAACAGATATTCAACAACATTTTTTCAGCACAATTTCTTACTACCCATTTAGGTTAAACGCTTATGTATTAATTACACTATTGGTTTCCGGTATTAGGAGGTTATATTTAGATGAAGTGTATCCACATTTGAGTAGAGGGTGAGTGGAATACCGTTTCGGGAAAACCACCCTCAATACACCTGACCGAGATTCGAAACTCGATCTCCTCGTAATCGCCAGTCTAGTCTACTGCGAGAGTAGCACCTTAGACCATGCGTCCACCCAAGATAGTCAACAGTTTCTGATCCCACCGTGTGGAGAAAATTAAATTCTATGTTTTTACTTGAGAAATATTTTATTTATTTCTAAGAAAAAAAAATGTTTTCTATCAAAATCGCAAAAACAATTACCTTAACTCACGATCCCTCATTTCCACCTTAAAAATCCTCATTCTCTCTTTCTCAACGCAAATGCGGGTGTATTTCATCTAAAGCATTCCTTCCTCAACGCCTAATTTCGTTGTGTAATCCAATACGGATAACCAGGACGGGAAATAGGACGTTATTAATAAACAATTAAAGTGACATCAATAAACATCACGATTTAAGCTATAAACCCCATGCGGTGGTCACACGGACTAAGTTTTCACTAGTAGTGAACTGTATTTCCTGAACACAGTAGTTTGGGGCTCGAACCACGCTCAACTATATATAAGTGTTTATTTAATGTTGTCCCATTCTACTTCCACAGAAGTACGTGTACATTTTCTATACAATTCTACCTTTCTTACCCATACTCGATTAGTTTAAATATACGTACAGCCCTAACGTGACCAAGACGGGGTGTACAAAGCACAACAGCAGCTCCAATCAACGTGGAGGACCCACACACAGATAATACATTATATATGTCTCGTCCGAAATTGGATTAAGTAGAAGATGTCCTACTGATTGCAGACACGTGGGAGTTTTGGTTAGAGGTGTTTGGTTAGAGGTGTTTGGTTAGAGGTGTTTGGTTAGAGGTGTTTGGTTAGAGGTGTTTGACTTGGTTTGGTTAGATTTGGTTAGGTTAGGTTTGGTTAGGTTTGGTTAGGTTTGGTTAGGTTTGGTTAGGTTTGGTTAGGTTTGGTTAGGTTTGGTTAGGTTTGGTTAGGTTTGATTAGGTTAGGTTAGGTGGAAATACGTGGTAGCTGGCAGGTGTTGCCAGAAACCCCTTTCCTCGGTCACTGCCCTCACGCAGGAATTCCCCTACCACGTGTTGATCTTTAATTTATTCACAATCAGGAGGGTAGCATGTAGATATATGAGATGGAATTTTGTACAACTATTTATTATTAATTTTTTTTATTATTATTATTATTATTATTATTATTATTATTAGCAGCACCGCGTCTTACTACCTGTTCGTGTTATACGCACTTACGCTAATGTGTAATGGTAGGGTGATTGCGAGATGAAATGAAGGACCTACAGTTTAACGTGGAATCCGAACCACGGTGGAGGCCTGGAATTCCACACATTCACAAGATGTCTTGTCAGAGGTGAAGGAAAGGTTTGGTAATCAGATAAATCTGTGCGGGGACCGAGGATTGAACCCCGGTCGCCAGCACAGAAGACTGACACCTTACCCCTAGACCGCCAGGTCACCCTACAACTATTTAGATGTAACAAATGTAATACAACAATGTAAAGCGATAAGGTTCTTATTTCAGTTTAATTCATCCTAAGAGGCTATCATTAAATTACGTAAGTATTTTTTTAGTGATTTTCAATACCGGAAATAGTTCAGTGGGTAGAGTTTTGGCGTACTATATGAAATGTCCCGGATTTGATTCCTGTGGTCAGGTGTCATTTTTCAAGATAAAATTAACTATAATTAGATGCGTTTCTAACCGTAATTAACAAATATAAGAGCTTGGTTATTCAATCGATCATTATCATTACAATACATTACAATAACGCGATAACTGGGAATACTCTTCTCACACTCACGCGACTACAGCGATTGGTGGTCGAATGTTTGTGTCCCTTTGGAGTTCCTCGGTCAATTATACATAAGATATTATTATAATTCAATATATAAATCAAATTGTTTGCGAATACATATTGTTCTACTGTGATTAATTTATATTTTAAATTTATCGGTAAATTTGTCAATTGAAAATTAACCGTTATTTTTTTCTCTCTTCAAAACTTTTCTGACCACTCGTCCATAAACACACAACAGCTGGTGTTAGGATTGTGTGAATATTTCTTCGGTAGCACAAGCCCTGATTTAAAAAAAATATGAATCCCGCCTTCTGCAACCAGCATTGATTGAAAATCACTAGTATTTGGCTATCTAGAAATATGTTTCATTTCATTTATTTAGACCCGCCTCGGTGGCGTAGTTGGCTAACGCGCTTGTCATGTTGAGCTCGACTGCCAAGGACGGGGAGATCGAGGTTCGAAACTCGGTCGGGTGAACTGAGGGTGGTTTTTCCTAAATGGTTTTCCACTCTCCCTCCGCGCAAATGCGGGCTCACTTCCTCTAATTTTACCTTCCCAATTCCTAATCCATTAGCGTAATTAGTACTTAAAGCGTATTACCCGAACGGGTAGTAAGACGCGGTGCTAAATATTATTATTATTAATTTATTTAGGACTTTTCATACCTGTGACGTCACGAAAAATCAATTTAGTATTTCCCTATAAATGTATTTAGGTTTTATTCGGCAAGTTTTAAAGATAGCACATTGAAATAAGAACCATAAGTTCTTAAATAATTCTAAAAATAGTCTTACATTGTTACAACTCCACTTTTTTTAAATACTAAAATAGTTATTTTTTGCAATCACATTTTTTATAAATCGTCTACAGCTCTGACTATTAGGTTTATTCATTAAACTGGGTTTTAGAATTCTTCCTGCAAAAATTTAGATTGAGAAATTCCTTGGAAGAACAGTATAAAAGGAAACAAGAATAAAGATAATTTTAAAAAGCAAGTCAAGGTTGTCCAGATGTATATAGTAGAGTTAATTGTGAAAGCTCGTCAGAGGAAGAGGGAATATTTTCAACCCATAGGAAAAAAGGCCTTGCAGGGTGAACTACTAATTTTCTTCTTTCTATTTCTAAATTGTACATGGGTGTATAAGTGTGTTATTGCTTAGAGTGTTTAGGAGAGTTCAGATAAGATGCAACCCGCTTCGCAAAATAACTTCGAAATCACCAAGTAAGCAACTTCATTAGTAATTATAAAGATATAATAACAAAATTCTAAAGCTTACTTATAGATTATTTTATGATTTCTTTGTTCATTACTAATTAATCTGCCTAAGAATGTAAATACAATTATAATAATTTTATTTACACCATTGTAGTAACATAATTTTCCAGTTTTAAAATAACGGTCTTCCTATGAAAATCAAATTGTACCTTGTTCATGACAGAAAGGGTGGTCTTAAAGGCCTTTATTCCTGTCAGATGTCTACTATTTATCAGGGTTGTTTTAAGTAAAAAGACCTTTCCGACGTTCCTTCCTACTCCTGAACAGGGTATACCCGCGACTCGACGCTGTTGGACAGAGATGTTCTCTTTGCTCAGTTGGCCACACTGATAGACCGAGCCGTGAATGGAGTCGGCAATGGCAGATCATTATGTTTGATGGTAATTCCAGTTGCACTCAAAGGAATCCTCTGGTTCACTGAAAGAGAAGACTACGACGAAACTAAAAAAAAATAAAAAAATACATACCATGCATGTAAAAAAATAAATTTTATTAAACTTTTTTTTTGGAATAGTTGATCACAGGCTAGAATATTTCCATTCCTCCTGAAGGGGCCTATTAAAAAAAGTGCATAACATTTTTGTGAATATGTTTTATCATATCTAAAAAAATTCTCATTAAAGGGGTGCACTTTTATATTTTTAGAACCACGTCTTACTATCCGTTCGGTTTGTATGCATGTGGACTGTATATGCTAGTGAGTTAGGTAGAAGGAAGGTTTAATTTGGAAGACGTGCACTTGCAGTTTAGTGGAGGGAGTTTGGAAAGTCAACTAGGAAAAGAAAAAACCTCAATACACCTGACCGGTATTTGAACCCCGATTTCCCTCTCATTGGCGATATGGTCTATTGGGAGAGTGACTTCTTAGACCACGTAGCCATCTTAGTGGGTTCAAAAGTTATAAAAAAAATATAAATAACTGTTGAATCTCTAATTGAACTTCAATATAGCTGCGTATCTGGTGTTTACATCGTCTGTGTCCTTGTATAGTAAAGTATCGTTAGGAAAACGAATACCATATAGGTTAATCACGTATCGATACAAAACATCGATTGTTTAAAATCATGGCCCAATAAACATCGATTCTTAAATATTGCTGTTACTTTATATTATTCATCCATGTTTTACTTTTTTGGGGGAGGGGGTAGGGGGTCAATGATCTACATGTGTTTTGGGGGTTGAGAAATAATGCCGTGATTACAATCAACTTAAATATCATTTAACTTTCACGTAAAATAAAGGTATTCTTAATGTTTTTAAATGGAAACAATCACAATACAGTTCAATTAACGGTTAATTAACATAAGATTCATCCAGGGGGGAACTTTCGCGGTTTGTGAACGTCAAGTGAAGGTACCACTTGTTCTAGCCGGCCAATCATGTTGCGAGTTACGTCAACAAGGCTATTTAGTTTTAATTTGTTTGTCTATGGCGTGCAGATAGAACCACTTCGGTACAGTATTTTCCACGTTTCGTGAACTCCAAAACTTGTTAGCATGTTACATTTTATTTAGTATATTCTGTAAATCTTCCATTGAAAATACTTGCAGCCTAATCAATACTTCAATTCCAATGTCTGCTTCCTGTTGAAGTTGTTAAATTAGGTACTTTACGTGAATCCTGATACACACAACAATTCTCTTTACGTTAAGTGAACGTCCAGTGAATCTCAAGTAAATGTTACACTACGTTACGTGAACCTTAAGTTTTATCATGGTACTAGGATGAATAAATATAATTTTTACGAGATTTAAATTATGTGATCAAGGTGTGGGTCCCACCTGGACTTGTTGATCTGGCGACGAAGCGAAAAGGTTGTTCTAGCAGGGAAACTTGACATTGTCGTGGGATGATTTGATGAATCTTTACAAGCTTTTATCACACTGGTCAACAAGATTTTTGATACATGGAACATTAAAGGTGTTTCTAAAACAACTTTTAACGCTAAATTCAAATATGCTATCATAATATTTCTATCACCCACATTTTTTTTTTGTGATGAAGTTTTTTTAAAAATAAAAATATTGAAAGATTTGCCCTATTTTGTCACAATTAGTCATACAATTTTTCCTCAGATATATATTTGTTTTAGTACCTCCAGGCAGGTGCCAAACAGAAGAGGTATGTGCAGCGTGTTGAGACATAAACAGGTTACCCCGCTGACTAAGCAGACTGTGTCAGTAGTGAACTGACACTCACTGTGTACTTACTGGGTGTTTGAGTTCTCTTTGGTCGGATTATTAGATTACTGTGAAACTGTGTTATGGTTGATTCTGTGTCATGCCAAGAAAGCGTGTAAATAATTCATATCCTTTCTCTTATGTGTGTGGGAAATTGACATTTAAAGCTCAACGTCAACATTTCATTCCACTCGTTTAAAATATTATTAGCTATATTTTCATTGCAAAGTAGGGGGGGCCAAGATAAGAACTTGACCCCTTATATCTAATGTTTGACCTGTGTGATGGATTCCCGGCATATGTGCTTTGAATTTACCATGGTTTGGAGGGAACCCTAAGATCATTCATCTGACTGTTATATTTGTTTAATAAACATAAAAGGAATATCATGTAAATTCAAACAGACAGTGATATAACAAAATTTGCCATCTGCTATCAGGCGAGTCCTACACAGTGAGGACTTAACCTGTATCAGATCCTCCAATAAACGTTACTGTAGAATATAAAATTATGAATACTCTGAAAACGATGTATCTGGCCAGTATCCCTATGGCTTCTTTGGTGCTGACCGACATCTTTAAACGTTACCAGACCAAATTAATGTATACCTGTAAAAAAATGTGTTTATCAGTTGTCACTTCTGACGGTCAAAATTTAGGTATATACCTAAATGTTGACTGTCAGAAGTCAGCTGTGAGCTGTCAGTCAGCACCAAAAGAAGTCATGGGGCTACAGCTAAACATAAGTATCAACATGACTCTACTTTTAAAGGAAGTAGCTCTTATTTTAAGTGCATCTGTTAACTCAAGGTGATTTAAACGACCTTGTCCGGGATTTGAATTTGTCAAAAAAAATAGGGTGATCTTTTGGGATCTAGGCTGAAGGATTAGAATTTACTTCAGTGAGACACTAAACTGTGTTTTTTTCCGTAACCACCAGGATGAGCTTAAAAAAATTTATTTTCGAGAAAATGATGGTGACCTGGCGGTCTAGGGGTAAGGTGTCAGACTTCTATGCTGGCGGCCGGGGTTCAAACCTCTGTCCTGGCACAGATTTATCTGATTACCAAACCCTTCCTTCACCTCTGACAAGACATCTTGTGAATGTGGGGAATGCCAGGCCTCCACCGTGGTTCGGATTCCACGTTAAACTGTAGGTCCTCCATTTCATCTCACAATCACCCTACCATTACACATTAGCGTAAGTGGGTATAACCCGAACGGGTAGTAAGACGTGGTGTTAATAATAATAATAATAATAATAAGTAATTGATGTACCTAGTTCGTTGTAACAATATTTTCTTTGTGATGGATGCTCTTAGTCATGAACATAAAACAGAAAGTGGAGACTTTTTATTGACTCCTCCTAAACTAGTTTGAAAGGTGTCCTTTTGCATAATGGAAACAAATTTCCTTCTGTCCTTTTAGGTTGTGCCACTAGCATGAAATAATCTTATGAAAATATGAAGTTCCTTTTGGAGAAAGTTCAGTATGACAAATACTTATGTGGCTATTTAAAAGTAATTGCACTGTTACTTGGTTCGCAGCTCGGCTATACTAAATTTGGTCGTTTCTTGTGCGAGTGTAACAGTCGTGACAATAAAATTCATCACGTCAAGAAGTAATGGACAAAACGAGAAGCTCTTACTCCTAGATAGAAAAATGTAAACATCTATTTAGCCAAGTTGAAAAAAAACCACTTGGAGATTTTTCAAAAGTGCTACGGAAAAGTTTTTAGGTAATTCTAAAACGCAAAACTATCGTAAAATTGTGGCTGAACTCGCACATTAATTCAAGGATATGGGGTGTAATATGTCCCTTAAAATTAATTTCTTGTATTATTATTATTAGCATCACGTCTTACTACCCGTTCGGGTTATACGCACTTACGATAATGTGTAATGGTAGGGTGATTGTGAGATAAAATGGAGGACCTACAGTTTAACGTGGAATCCGAACCACAGTGGAGGCCTGGCATTTCACACATTCACAAGATGTCTTGTCAGAGGTGAAGGAGGGGTTTGGTAATCAGATAAATCTCTGCCGGGACCGAGGATTGAACCCCGGCCACCAGTACAGAAGTCCGACACCTTACCCCTAGACCACCAGTTCACCGTAATTTCTTGAACTCCCACGTGGATTTCTCCCCTGAGAATCTCGGTGCCGTCAGCGACGAACATGGCGAGCGATTCCACCAATAGATTTTGATCATAAAAAAGAGGTACTAGGGAAAGTGTAGTTCTAGAATGATCAAAAATTATTGCTGGACACTAATAAGGGATGTCCCAGATGCTGAATACGCAAGGAAATCATCAACTGTCACACTGTAAAAAATAATCATAATGCTTCCATACAACAATATTGTATTTCTCCCATACTTTTAAATATATTATACGGAAATGGGAATTCTCCCACATATCTATTGAATGTTTCCAGTGGACCCGACAGCGTCCATACAGTGGCATGATACATATTCAAGTTGTATGGGAAACACTGACACGCCAATCAGTGCGCATGTGGGTCAATAGAAAGAGAGAGAAGATGCAAAAGAAAGGCTCAGTTTCATCTTCAGAAGACGTTCGCCATATTTGTTTGTATAAGAATATAGTCATATTCTGAAAATTGAAAAATGACACCTGGACACGGGAATCGAACCCGGGACCTTCGGCTTAGTACGCCACTGCTCTTACCACTGAGCTATCCAGGATTCGTCCCGTGCCCATGGTCATTCTTCACTCATAGTTTAAGGCAGAGTCTGAGATAGACGTGGAAGTCGTCAGCTTATAAACATGTGATTATCTAAGATCACAGCCATCAGACAACGCAGCCATCAGCGACTCGGTAGTTGGCGATTTTGCGGCCAATTGACAATTATATATATAATTGTACAGGATTGCATATATTAATGAAACAAATAGCCGAAACTATTGTTAATGCATTTTAGTGAGGA
>CABEEJ010000585.1:36047-56535 GCA_901482245.1 Timema douglasi
GCCTTGCCTGGTACCATTTGTCCTGTCCCCCCCCCCCCCCCCCTCTGTGTAGTTGCGGTCTTGCTGGTTGGTACATTCCACAACCACGTTGACGTGTACAATGTTTAAAAATAACAGACCACTTATTAAATATCGCGGAAATTCTTGTCTCAACTCTTCGGTAGGACGCAGTCAGTTTCGAGTTAATGTCACAGATTAAACCGCGGTGTTGTTTTCTGGTAATTAAAACTCTAGTCTAATTAAACTGGGTCTATACATTCATCCCAAATCTAAACATGGCCGGGTGGGTGCCATTTCAAAATAATAATTATTATTATTAGCACCGCGTCTTACTACCCGTTCGGGTTATACGCATTTGCGCTAATGTGTAATTGTAGGGTGATTGTGAGATGAAATGGAGGACCTACAGCTTAACGTGGAATCCGAACCACGGTGGAGGCCTGGCATTTCTCACATTCACAAGATGTCTTGTCAGAGATGAAGGAAGGGTTTGGTAATCAAATAAATCTTTGCCGGGACCGGGGATCGAACCCCGGCCGCCAGCATAGAAGTCTGACACCTTACCCCTAGACCACCAGGTCACCTCTCTAGTTTAATTAAACTAGGTCTATACATTCATCCCAAACATAAACATGGCCGGGTGGGTGCCATTTTAAAATAATTAATTTCTCTGTTGCTGTTACACGGTACAGGGCATTGCCGTTAAATGTAATGGGATACTCCAACACTATAATGAATGCATTCAAGAAATAAATCTCCAGTTAATTCAACATATAACACATAGGCCAGGTTCACGATTAAATAAATGCTACGATACAGTCTTACATATTTTCTCTTTATCTTAAAAAAAAATAGATATAAGAAAACGTTGCTTTGTTAAATTTTTCTCAGAAAAGCAAATATGGTTTTGTTAATCGTATGAAACACACTTATTATGTATAATTTGAAAAACGATTATATCACATTATTTAATATTAAAAAAATGACACCTAGACATGGGAATCGAACCCGGAACTTTGGCGTAGTATGCCAATGCTCTTACCATTGATCTGTGCCCAGGGTCATTCTTAACTCGTATCTTAAGGCAGTCTGTTATGTAAGTGAGGAAATTTGTCAGCTACAAATAAGCTATCAAATGATCACAAGCTATGAGATTGTACAGCCACCCTCGACTAGAGAGAGCTTGCCAGTGGTACTAAATGCATATTTAGATAAATTAGATAGTCAAGATATGATTTATATATTTTAAAATTTAAATAACATGATATTAAGATGTGATCGTAATCAACAATAACAATAGCTTGGCTATCAAAAACATTTATTCAGCAATTAAAAAAATGCATACAATACGATTTTGATAATTCGACATTGGTTTATTCAAAAAATCGGATAGTTCAAACCCACCTTGATTTTCCATTAAATTCCTATTTATATCAATGATAAAAAGTTAACATTTAATCAAAATGTTAGAAGGAAATATTTTGATAAATCAAGGCCTATACATTGTTAATTTTTTGAGTTTATACTAATTTAAAACCTATCTAATTAACCACGGTGGAACGTTGATAGATAGAGATATTCTTGAAAAAAGAACAATGATATCTAAGAATCCTCTAATAAAGATGACAGCACAAACATCCAAGCAGAAGAACTAATAACCATCTATTCTGAAGTAATTACAATCATAAGAAACCTTTTTAATACAATCAGTGGGCTTGAAGATTTGATTAATTGTGTCAATATAAATAAATTGCAGCAAAACCAATACAAACATTTTTTTCAAACGTAGTGACAGGGATTATTTAGCCATACAAGACTTACAACAATTTAAAATGGATTTTCAGTCTGATATGAAGTCTATGCGTGATGATCTCACGTCGTTGAAAGAAACGGTCGTGAGACAAGACGTTAAACTAGATGACCTTGAGAAATAAAGTCTGAGAAATTGTCTGATTATAAATGGTTTTTCTGAGAAACCAGCTGAGGACGTCACTGGTGAGGTACTGAAGATCTTCAATGAAAAGCTCAATGCAGAGATTGAGGCAAGAGATGTATACCAATGTCATCAAATTGGGAAGCCCAAAAGAAACGTGTCTGGGATGGTGACCGAAGGCATGAGACCTATTATTGTCAAATTTGTCAGTTATCAATCACGTTCCTCAGTATTCCGAGCTAAAAGAGCTTTGAGGAACTCTCCACTCCTCATCGCAGAGTCGCTCTCACTTGAACGTGAACGCCTACTGAAAGCCGCAAGGGATAAGTTTGGTCTGCGTCAGTGCTGGTCCCAGGATGGAAAAATTGTCGTACTGTCAGACACTGGGCGTCGTTTTTACATTTAATTACAGAGTGAGCTCGATAAAATTATTTAATTTTGAGACACATATTTTACCTCATATATATATATATATATATATATATATATATATATATATATATATGAGGTGAAAGAGGTTTCTCAAAATTGTTGCTGTAGATGAAAATGGTTGGATGTTATTTATTATTATTTTGGATTGTGTTTTTGCTTTTATTGTATTGTATGTGTATTTATATTTGTTTAATTTAATTTGTGCGTGTGTGAGAGAATGTGTGCATATATCACTGTTTCTCATTTAGTCGACGGATGGGTTGTGTTCGTAGCTCGTTTGACTATATATTTTTAACATGACTGATGTTGAATTTAATAGGTTGGCACTGCTCAGTCCAACCAGTGCTTGCTTCCAGGAACTGTGCCCTTTGCCTGTGTCGGTAAATACTAATCTCTCTCCCCTCCCCTTACAAATGAACACCTGTTCCATTACTACCAGTCAACTGCTACAAAGTTCGATCTCCTCCCACCCCCGCTCCCTCCAACTTGCTCCCGTCAATGCCCCACCCCCGCTCCCTCCATCTTGCTCCCGTAAATGCCCCACCCCTGCTTCCTCCAACTTGCTCCGGTCAATGCCCAATCCTTACCTGCACATGTTCACGAACTTGCTATCTTTTCCCCTTTTAATATTCAAAATTTCTTGATATCTGAGACATGGCTCACACCCTACCTTCCTAACTCGCTTGTTGATATACAGTGCTACACACTGTTTCAAAATGATGGTGAACAAAAGATGGGAGGTGGAGTAGCAGTATGTCATAAGTGGTATTACAGTAAAAGTGAAGTCATCACCACTCGGCCCATTTTGTACTTTATTGGAGGGACCTATGTTTACTAGGGGTCAGCTGTAGCCCAACTATTGAGCCAACCTTGAAACCGACTCCTGATGAATTAAACGAACACTTTGTGGATGTTTCGACATTAGAGGATAAATACATTATCACACACTCTATAAATCATATATTATCTACGTCCGCAAAACACAACACATTTTATTTAAAGCTTTTAGCACCCTTTGAGGTATTTATCACAATCAAAAAAATAAAATCATTAGTGGAGGGTACAGACAAAATCCCTATCACATTCTTCCTAACAATAATTAACTATGTCCGTGATATTTTTAATCACTCTATACGAACTGGACTCTTTCCTACTTCTTCGAAAACAGCTTTTGCTAAATTATTGCGAAGATTGCTTCTCCTAATACAGTAAACGACTATAGACCAATAAGTATCCATTCAGCTCTATCCAAAGCTTTAGAATATATAGTGTATGGTCAAATATATGAATACTTAACTGCCAACAATCTACTGGACAAATACCAGTCTGGATTTAGACCACAACCTAGCACAATGACAGCACTAATTAATGTTTCAGTTGAAATAAGACTGGCAATGGACAACAGACAATGGTGTTCTAACATTCTTAGATCTCAGTCAAGCTTTCAATACGGTCAATCATAAAATATTAGTTGCTAAGTTATCAACATATTTAAACTTTTCTGACACATCTGTAAATAGAATTACCTCATACTTATGTGGATTGCAGCAATGTGTTAAATTTGGTAAATATCTTATAGGGTGGCGTAGTCTAGATGTGAAAGTACCATTGGGGTCGTTTCCTGGCTCGATATTGTATTCCATATTTATTAATGACCTACCGGCCTGTCTGCAGGTAACCAAACATAATTTGTATGCCGACTATTTCCAAATATATTTATCTTCACCAGCAAATACATTAAGTAATTCGTTTGCTTTACTAAACTCAGATATTGATCCAGAGCACACATAGAAAACTTATAATGGCTTGCTTATTAATCCTGATAAATCTCAATTCATTATTATAAGCTCAAATAATCTTAAATCTAATATTAACTCTGCTAATCTCCCTAATAAAATATTGAATAAAAACAAAATTCCTTTGGTGCTGGTGGTCAAAATTCTTGGTGTATGTATTAATGATACTCTTACGTGATCTAACCAAGTAACCCATAATAAAATTAAAAGATTTTTGCGTCATTGCATTCACTAAAGCGACTTAAGAACTTTATTCTCATTGCAATTAAAATACCACTTGTCCAAACTTTGATACTTCCTCACTTTGATTACTGTAACATTGCTTACAATGACTTGACTGACGAACCTGCAAGTAAATTACTAAAACTTCAAAACATGCGTGAAAGATCTATATTCAACTTACGATCCCATGACCATATTTCTATGTATTATTACAAACTTGACTGGCTACGGCCTGATAAGAGACGGCAGCTACATATCCTTGTAATGACAAAGATAATATTGCTACCAGGATATCCTCAAGACTAGCTCCTCTTCACGGTCATCATAATCTCGGTACCCGGTCACGTGATACTTACACACTTTCCACCCCTCTTCACAATATAACTTCTATTCTCTCTCTCTCTCTATCTCTTACTGTTGCTGGAGCTCGTTCCTGGAATGCTCTTGATACAAATATTAAAACTGCTGTCGCTATTGAACCTTTTCAGCGTAAGCTTGCTCAAAGTCTGCGAGCAGTGTCTTGATCGACGATGTGAAAAAAGAAGTAACGATACAGTAAGACTGTGTGCGTTAGGTAAATGTGTTGTTTATATAAATATTATTATGATCTATACACATTTATTTAATAGATAGCCACTAAATATTTAATATCAGTATTGTTTTATTTTTAAATTACTTGCTATCTCCATTGATATGTTATGCGTGGTATGAATGACATGTGAATGTGTGTGGTATGGCTGTGTATACTAATTTGTTTTCTCGCTCTCTCTTTATTGTTTATTTAGCTATTGGTACTTTACAATTTATTTTATTTTAATATGTATATTAATGTACATTTTGTGATTCACTATGTGGTCCATATTATTATTATTATTATTATTATTATTATTATTATTATTATTATTATTATTAAAACAAATTTTAGCCTGTAAATTTTTTTCCCCCAAGAATTAATTTTTTGTGTTTAAATTTTCTTGTTTTTTCATGTGGGTTTAGGTTGTGTATAAGGGTTTTATATGGCAAATAGTTTATAAAGTGTGTGTGTTTATTTGTGGCATATTGACCAGCTGACTAGATATTCACAAAAATTGTCCATCCAAATGTTTGATATTTAGAATTATTTTTTGATATCTGTTGGACAAATTAAATAAGTTCTACTGTATAACATATTTTTTCTGAACTTGAGATTTAGATAAATTAATGCAGACGTTTCATGACCCCCTGAAACAAAAAACGTAGTTTTAGCAGTCCAGTTTGTCTGTCCGTTTATCTGTTTCACGGGATAGAGTCTAAACCATATAATAATTGGGCTACAATTTAGTATTTAGGGTTTTTAAAAGGTCCCCCTGGTGGTTTTTGGAATTAGATATTAAACCCATATTTAAGGGTAGTTTGGTCCAACACCTTAGATCAGTCGATAGCTTGTCTGTATACTGAGCTAAGAGTTTCGGTTTCGACTCTCAGCATGGCCAAAAAATGTATCATTGGTGAAATGAGGTTTTACGCTTTCACAGTGATGATATTAACGGCTGGGGACTGGATGTTGTGCCTGTTCTAGTCATAAGTTGGATCTTAAGGCGTATGGATCCACGACAGGCCTAGCAAGTCGGTAGTAGAAAAAAATATGCCTTGAATAAGAAAAACTGACACAAGCCGGAAACAGTAATGGATATAAAGTAAAATTTAAGGGTGGTTTAAAGAAGGGTAAAAATAGAAAAACATATTTTTTGCCTCAAAATTCGCTCCTTCGTAATATTTTGATTAAGTTTTATAGCTAGACACTTCACTATTTTAAACAAGATGGAAAATCTCATTTTTGTTTTATAAAAATGACTGAGGATGTTTTACGTAGGGGACATTTTACAATTTCCATCATTTCTCCACAAAAATTTGAGATCCGAAATAATTTATAAAATTTATGAAATTGTAGTACTATTAAAGATACAAATCTTTTTTTATGAAACATAATTATAGCATCCACTTTCTTAGGCGTTTTTGGTCATAATTTAGAGCCTCGCGACTGCATAACTTTCTTTATATGATTTAAAAATTTATGCATACAATAAATCAGGTACTGAGGAAATAATCAATGCCATCTCATATGTTGATTAATTTTCTATTTTGTATGAGTCTTGGTGACCTGGTGGTCTAGGGGTAAGGTGTCAAACTTCTGTGCTGGCGGCCGGGGTTCAATCCTCGGTCTCGGCACAGATTTATCTGATTACCAAACCCTTCCTTAACCTATGATAAGACGTGTATTAATCACAACTTGTAAATGTGGGGAATGCCAGGCCTCCACCGTGGTTCGGATTCCACGTTAAACTGTAGGTCCTTCATTTTATCTCACAATCACCCTACCATTACACATTAGCGTAAGTGCGTATAACCCAAACGGGTAGGAAGACGCGGTGCTAATAATAATAATAATAATAATAATAAATTGTATGAGTCTTGTGTATTACATAATTTACTGAATACCTTGTTGGTTACAGCCATGCTTTATAGTCAAGACATTCTACATGTAAAGATATAGTTTTAACAAAGATGAATATACAGTCAATTCGCCACTGGAGTGGTGGTAGCTAACGACTAGAGAATATTGTTTATGGCAAACAGTGGCTGAAAGTCACTTAATGTTAATCTTTTACCTTTATCCATTACTGTTTCCAGCCTGTAGCCTGACTCATATTTTTATTTAAGTCATATTTTCCACTACCGGATTGTTAGGCCTGTCGTAGCTTAATATGCCTTATAATATAACTTAAGATTAGAACAGGCACAGCATCCAGTCCCCAGCTATTAATTTATCAATGTGAAATATTAAACTCAAACTAAATGTTAGTTTATGTAGAAATAATATTTATGTTTTTAGTGATAATATATTATTATTAATAATAGTAATAATCATAATACATCCCTAAAGATTTATCTATAGTTATTGGCCTTATGGTAGCTTAATGGAAGAACAAAATATATTTATTAACTTTTTATATTATTTATTTCAGTCTAGTGGCAACAATATTCATTATAGCACATGAAATAATAAACTAAAAATTATTGCAACTTTGTTTGTGGTCTTATTATAACTTGCCCTAAAAATAAATCAATGTGTTTTTATAATCCACAGAAAGAGTAGTAGTAAATATTGGCTTTAAAATAAAACGTTTTTATTTTGTGAGGAAATGCACATAAACACAACTGCACTCCGTTCGTATGACGTCATCAAGGGCCTTTGTTTCATTCGGCTTGCCATTTTAATTTGTGAAGAGAACGCAGCGTTTTACAATATCTCATTTGTAAAATATATATAAGTGAACCACAAACAGCATTTCCACAAAAGAGAAACATACAAACTGTTATTTTCATAAGTACATGGTATGGTTAAAAGAAAAACATTAATAAAAACCAAATTGTTCATTGTGATAGTTTTTACTGTCAAAAGGGACAACAACACAATATGCTATGGTGTTGAATTTTAAATGGTTTGGATTATGGAAACATGAGAGTAGAGCTGTTTACTTTTCATATCTATTAGTTACCTACATTCCAGGGTCGAACTGTCTTTAGATTCCATTAATTCGATTTTAGTTTTGATTTGTATTCAATATTTCGTATTGATAATACCATTTTACTACCCAATCAAATTCAATAATTTATATCAGAGTGAATAATTTTAATTTTAATATTGTAACATTAACCTTTTTACTTTCTCTCGACAGCTCATAGAGAAAGTATTGTGACCGCTAAAAAATCGAACTCAAGATTTTGATAAATGTTGACACTTCATAACCCCCTGAAACCCAAAAAAGATGTTTTCGCGATGGTTTCTGTCTGTCTGTCCATCTGTCTATACCTTGGGCTAGAGCCAACACTATTTCAGTGATTTGGCTAAAACTTGGTATCCGGGGTTTTCATAAGGTCTTCCTGATGGGTATTTGGAATTAGATATCTAACACTAAATTTAAGGATAGTGCACTGAAGGGTAAAAAAAGAAAAAAAAATCGATTTTATCAATACTTACTAAAACAATTTTTAATAAATTTTATAGCTAGACATTTTTTATTATTATAAATAATTTCTAATTCAGGTCTTTGAAAACGAATTTGATTCTTATGCTCTTTGGTGGACAAAGATGTTTCTCTTTTCTCAGTTTTTCTGTAACAGTGTTCCTAGTTCCTAATGCCACAAAGTAAGTAATATTGTATATTATTTTATTTATGACATTTGATTTAGCGTTTTCACAACAATGTATAGACATATTATTTTGTTTCACAGAGCTTACTAGTTTTTTAATAATGTCTATTTTATGATAAAAACGAGAGAGAGCCTATGGAGCTCACCGTACCATTTTTTTTAGCACTACGTCTAACTACCTGTTCGGGTTTCTATACGCTTAATATTCGTATTGAAATATCTTGATGCTTTTACCATTATCTACTAGAAGACCTTTCGAGTTTGGAGCATGAATCAGGGGGATTATAAGAATACTCAATCTGAAACGCACGCACGCATGCTCGTTATGAAGTTTAATCTTTTTTTAAGCCCATCGGATCTTTATTGGTGCGTTTATCGGAAAGGAACGTGGTTTAAAGCCAGATCTATAGCAGTTCTTATAAACAAATAATTTGGTACACAATAAATAAAATGTCGCTTCAGTAGATGTGCTTAGTTTAATAACATTAACGCAGTAATTTCAATAGTGCTCGGATACTTGTCATAATAATCCTGGAATTAAATGCGAGCCTTTTCTCTTTATTTGAAACATTTATGTTCAAATTCCACAAAGAACATGAGTTATTACCAATAAGCCACAAGTGTCGAGATAATTATGTAAATACAATTAAATCAATGTATCTTAAGCCTAATTTATGCATGCGTTTGGTGTCGTCCGGTTTTTTTGTCTATTTATTTATGAGGTCGTACCCGTCAGTCGTTGAAAAGAGTTGCAGTACTGCCAACTGCCCCATTAGCTTGTCGTACCACGATGAACCCAGTTGTGTTGTATTTAGCCTGTAAAGCGACTAAGAAAAGACATGGAAGGAGGTGATATGATCACCTTACAAACAGTGTCAGATATTTCAAAGGTGTATTTCATAATTTGTATAGAAAATTGAGAAAAGATGGCGATAAGTATTATAATTATTTTGGAATGTCATAATAATAATTACCACCGCGTCTTACTACCCGTTTGGGTTATACGCTTTAAGTACTAATTACGCTAATGGAATAGGAATTAGGAAGGGGGTATTAGAGGAAGTGAATCCGCATCTGCGTGGAGGGATAGTGGAAAACCATTTAGGAAAAAACCACCCCCAGTTCACCCGACCGAGATTCGAACCTCAATCTCCCCGTCACCAGCAGTCGAGCTCGACACAACAAGCGCGTTTGCCAACTACGCCACCGAGGCGGGTAATAAATAGTTCTGAGTGTTAATTTGTTCATTAGAAAAAAATTACATTACAATTTGCAGTATTAAAATATGGCACCTTCACCAAATAAACAGACCTAACTTCAAAACACGGGGTGACTAGAGAGTGGATAAACAGTCTGTGGCGGCGGCCAGGGGAGACAGGATTCCACAGGGAGAGGACCGGTTGGTAAGCCTGCCACTGTCATCAGGTTGCATATATGCGACCTTATACCATGTTGCTTATAAGAATCGTCCAACGATAAATTATCGTTGAGTTATCTAGTATACGACGATAGCCCTTCAGACCGCAACGACAACATTATCGGACGATATTGCTTAGATTGTAGACAATGCGTTCGAGGACAGACGATAAATTATCGTCGACAACTGGACGATACGAAACGCATGCATTATCGAGGCATAAAGTAGTAATATTTTATTTTCTTACGTTAAACATATTTTTGCCAAAAAAAACCCCTAAAAAAACACTAAAGTACTGACTTCATCTCATGTTCCCCTCCACTTCAACCTCTCCTCCATTCCTCCTAATGTGAGCAAAAATTTGCACTTAGCTTTCTACACGCTTTTCGTTCTGAAAAACATTTTTAATATACCTTTTCAAATATTCTTCTTAAAAAAAAATCATTAAATTCACTTCCAAACCAAATATTATGTCCCTTATTTTCCTAATCAAATCCTCTCTCTTGCGCCAGTGATCACGTGAACTACCGAATGACGTCACGCGCATAGTAAACATGGCGACACTAGGGGGCAACTGTTTTAAAACTCGTTCCCGAACAATTTCCCCCGCTGTTTGCCGTTGGTATTAAGAGCGTTGTCGCCTCGATTGCGGTAGATAGAGCCAGAGAGAGATAGAAAACTGTGGAAGGAGATGGAAAACATGCGATGCGCCTTTGTTTGCTCAGAGGAAATAAGCCCCCGCAATTGTTTTTCTCGTATATCCCGGTTTGGTTGGATTCCGCCGGTATTGTAAGTTTCTATCAGTGCAGTGCTTGCTGCCTCAGCTACCGAATATTGCACATTATTTTGAGTCTTATTACGTTCAACCAGCCGTTCTCTTCAAGATAAAGAGTTCGTCTAGCGTTCTAGAATATACCGGCTCCATCCATATATAATTTAATTCTATCGCTATAATTTGTCTTAATTCACCTACTTTATGACTTATAAGAGCTTAATGTTAAACATGGTGCTCTATGATATTTAAATATAATTGAAAAATACCATCTAAACATGGTGATTGAACCCAGTCTCTTGTTAAATTAGTACATGTGAACTTTTGTGGATCAATTTAGTTTTAAAAATTGTGTTTTGAATAAACCAAATTTTGTGTGTGTGTGTATTAACCGCATTTTAGTGTTAGTGTTTGAATTAAAATATATAATCTCATGGTTTTCTCTATTATAAATAAAATGTATGAAAAATTAAAACCTCCTATGTATAATTTGTTTGAAAAGATAATCAAATAAGATTAGTATATAGCTAACATTTATTGCGTTGTAATAAACTTATTTCTACTGAAGAATGAATTATTATTAGCACCGCGTCTTACTACCCGTTCGGGTTATACGCACTTGCGCTAATGTGTAATGGTAGGGTGATTGTGAGATGAAATGGAGGACCTACAGTTAAACGTGGAATCCGAACCACGGTGGAGGCCTGGAATTCCCCACATTCACAAGATGTCTTGTCAGAGGTGAAGAAAGGGTTTGGTAATCAGATAAATCCACGCCGGGACCGAGGATTGAACCCCGGCCGCCAGCACAGAAGTCTGACACCTTACCCCTAGACCACCAGGTCACCCAACTGAAGAATGAAGTCTGTATAATAATGTAAAATATGAATGAGGCTTATGGGCATGAGTACAATTTCAGTTTAAAAACAAATACAAGATTGAACTTGAACTAATCAGAGACTTGTAATTTTCAAAAACTAGAAGAATGATCCCGAAAATATCTCTCACTCAGAGGATCCAGAAGCTTTTTGAAAATTGGGGCAACCAGCTTAGAGGGTTTCCGGAGGTCCTGACTGGGTACAATTTTGAACCCTGGATAATTTTTGAAGATAATTGAAGGAGGTTTATTTTTAAGGGTAGTACATATTTGTATGCCTTTCTTTGTCAATATTTATGGTAACAACATGGTAGGAACTGGGTTGGAGAACAACATGGAAACTTTTTACGGTCAACTATTAAATACGATAGGTAGGCCCCTTTTATTTGTATAAATAAATGTGATTATAATGAAAAGGGGTGTTTTGAACGTATTGGCCACAAAGACAAACGGCAGATCGAAAGTCCTCCTCCAATAATTATAAAAAAGGGGTGTTTTGAACGTATTGGCCACAAAGACAAACGGAAGATCGAAAGTCCTCCTCCAATAATTATAAAAAGGGGTGTTTTGAACGTATTGGCCACAAAGACAAACGGCAGATCGAAAGTCCTCCTCCAATAATTTTCCAAAATTTGGATGATCTTAAAGGCTATATATAGTGGTCCCCACTAGAAAATATTTAGTAAATTTATATTCCTATCGAAGTTATTTAGAATGGTTCTCTCTCACCTAAAATATTTTTAAATTTTTATTCTTCTAGAAGCTATTTAAAGGGTCTCTCCCCTGAACATCTTCTGGAAATTGATTACCCTTAGGTTATATTTAAAGTGATTTTACCCTGACATAATTTGAAAAATCTGATGCCTCCATAAAACTTTTACTCCTACGATCCATCCACCACTCATATTATCCATATACAACTATATATGATTTCATGCATGAATATATCAATGTGTTTTAATAACCTTTGTAACTATCTGACACTTTGGTCGTTAATAATAACCCTATATACCATAATGTAACTTAAGCCTGGCGGCCTTACATTCTGGAATACTTTCACTTTAATATATATTAGAACTTACTAAGTGTAGCTAATGGCCGATTAAAATTTTAAGCCCAACTGATTTCTACTAATTCATTTTTTTTGCATACATTCAATCAGTGCTTATGAGGCATACACTAAAATTTTAATCACATTTTATAAAATGACTTCTACTTGACCCTTTTTGTCACACCCAATTACTTTACTTTTACAGGTTTTCCCTATTTTAGATGTACATTAGGTTTACCCTGAAATATAGCAGGTCTTGCCTTGGTAGAATATAGGACTACACTATGTGTCTCATGGGCGTAGGAAGTATTTAATTTTGGGAGGGTTCCAAATTGTAAGTTTATGAGATGGTTTTAAGACTTCATAGAAATAAGAAAGTTATTTTAAAAAGTGGTGGTGCAATCTTGTTTATGTGAGAGGAGGGGATATAATTTTTTTTTCTCATACCTTCCCCCATTTAATCTTTGAAAATTAGTTGCGTTAGAAGCTATTTGGTGTGGTCCTAAAGAGGGTAGTTTTTGAAAATTAAACTATTTTAAAAGATTAGAAATCTCCACAATATAAAAAAAAATTATTTTGATCCTAAAGGATATTTGTAGTCCTCCTCAAGAAAATTTTTCAATATTGTATGCCTCTAAAAGATATACGAAGTAATGCTAAACCAGATTTTTTGATAAATTAAATTTAATAGGAGTTATTTTAAGTAGTTCTCTAGAATATTTTGGAATTTTCAAGCCCCAAAAAATTTATTAAAGAGCTCCTCACCTGTTTTTTTAACTATAAATTAATTTCCCTTTAGATGCTATTTTAAGTGGTTTTCCCCAACAAATTTTTTGAAAATTGGATGCCCTTAAAAGATTCTTGAAATTATGTTTACCTGGAATTTTTTGAAAATTAGATGTCCCTAGAGGCTAGTTTAAGTGATCTTCTCCTAAAAGATTTATAAAAATTTGACGTCTTTAGATGATAAACTTTTACCTCTGTATATTGAATTGCAGAATCAAATTAAGATTAAATAATTTCATAAATTGACTTTCTTTAACATTCTTTTGATATTCTTAGAAAAATCCCGGGGGGACGGAGGATGGGCTTAATATAGTCCCTGCCCTCTCAATATAAATACAGGGGGGCACATGACCCAGTCATTCCTGTTCCGAAGCCCTTGCACTCACTAACTTGCCGGTTACCTGGGGCCCTAGTTTTGAAACACAAGAGAACACGCGCTAGCGAGATAAGTCTCAAGCCATGATCTCACGAACCACAGGTTTACGAGTCAGCAAGAGATAAATAATAAGTGTACGTATTATAAATTCAGGCTAATCTGTAGAAAGGGATATTAATTGTCAGTAAATGTAATACCAGTTCACTAGCAGTTTTTATCGTTCTCTTCTATTTATAGAAATTAACAATATCAATAATATTGTTTTAATATTTACTGTAGAAGTAAATTAGAATTTAACAAACGAGTTTTACGATAATTATTGAATTATATAAAAACAACTCAAAATAATATAAGAAAAATTGATATTAAAAAAATAATTAATGTGGGTTAGAAAAAAATTACGGTTATTTTTACCATTTCCGCAACATAAATTATTTCCAGACCTAACATTTAAATTTCTTGTGAACCAGCCAACTAGTTACATACAATTAGTTCACAGGTTTTCCCCCAGGGCGACTTTATGGCAAGCTTCCTCCTCCTAGACGGTTATAGAACACCGAACAGTGAGATTGTTTTTAAATATTTATTTCGTATTGCAAGTTTGTATGTCCAATGACGCTTCGAAGATTAGAGGCAATGGAATTGAAACACGTCGTTGTAAAAATAATGTAATCAAAAGGAAATGCTTTTATTCTATTGATTGGTTTGGTTTGCCTTTGTTAGTTTTAAATCTTCAATTTGTTTGCGACCATATTGATTGTGTTGAAGATTAAAGATATTGTATTAGTATTAAATTGATGTTATCATTCGAACACTCGAATTATTGTAGTTAGGTGATAGTGCGTGTCGCTTCAGAATCTAAGATATAGAAACAAATCCTCAAACACCTTTAAATACATTTAGACTGAATAATATGAATAATAACACTTCTCACTATTTATAGTAGTTTCAATATATTGTTATTTAGCAACAATTTAAAAAACGTAAATATAGTAGGTAGGTTCATAAAGGCTTTACTATCCCAATAATAATTATATTGCGTTGTTAAATTATTATTATTATTATTAGCACCTCGTCTTACTAAGCCGTTCGGGTTATACGCACTTACGATAATGTGTAATGGTAGGGTTATTGTGAGATGAAATGAAGGACCTACAGTTTAACGTGGAATCCGAACCACGGTGGAGGCCTGGCATTCCTCACATTCACAAGATGTCTTGTCAGAGGTGAAGGAAGGGTTTGGAAATCAGATAAATCTGTGCCAAGACCGAGGATTGAACCCCGGCCGCCAGCATAGAAGTCTGACACCTTACCCCTAGACCGCCAGGTCACCAATTGCGATGTTAAAATATTAAAATACAAACAAACATTTTAAGTAAATTCACAATTTTTATTTTGGCTTGATAGTTGTTTTTGAATAAGAATATTGGGGTCGTCTGAATAGGACCATCTACCAAGGATGATTTAAGAAATTATTTAAAAAAATATCAATATCATATTAATAAAATCTCTTAATTGAATAGTTAACCTTTTAATAAGATAAAACTTGCTTCGATGTCCGCATAGTATAAGGTGTTACTTTAGACTACCGATTATTGAAAGATCAGGTTTCAAATCCAAATCGGGTATACTGATGCTGTTTTTTTTCAGAATATTTTTATATTATACCTCCACGCAAATGCGGGCACACTTTCCTTAAATTCAACCTACTTCATTCCTATCTTATCAGCGTAATTAGTGTATATGACGTACAACCTGATAAGGTAGTGAAAATTGGTGCTAAATAAAATAACTAAAATTATATTAAAAAAATGAATGCAACGAGAACTAATTCCATGAACTTACCATTAACTATTATTATTATTATTAGCACCGCATCTTACTACCCGTTCGGGTTATACGCACTTACGCTAATGTGTAATGGTAGGGGGATTGTGATATGAAATGGAGGACCTAAAGCTTAACGTGGGACCCGAACCACGGTGGAGGCCTGGCATTCCTCACATTCACAAGATGTCTTGTCGGAGGTGAAGGAAGGGTTTGGTAATCAGATAAATCCGTGCCGAGACCAAGGATTGAACCCCGGCCTCCAGCACAGAAGTCTGACACCTTACCCCTAGACCGCCAGGTCACCTTTACCATTAGTAAAAATCCATAATACCAACTGAACAATGATGAATATAATCTTAAATTTGTATATTTTGCTATTCACTAAACAAAACATTTTACCGAAAGACTGCAAGGAGAATCCAAAGCATGTCTTTATTAT
Source organism: Timema douglasi (assembly GCA_901482245.1). Taxonomy (NCBI): domain Eukaryota; kingdom Metazoa; phylum Arthropoda; class Insecta; order Phasmatodea; family Timematidae; genus Timema; species Timema douglasi. The sequence continues at coordinate 52,173 of CABEEJ010000585.1, forward strand.
TACCAAATCATTCTTATGAAACTGCACCTGAAGTGTAAGAGGTGTATAGATCTGGTTATATGTTGTCCTACTCGATATAAAAGTCTTGTCTCGCACAATGTTTTGCTGGCGAGTAGAATACTGTTCAAAGTAATAATTAGTGTGACGAGGTTTTGCAGCTGAGACCTATCAAAACTCGCGAGACTATGATCAGATATCGAGTAATCCAATAGTGACTCGATACTCTCAAGTTTAAAATATAGCTACCCTGTTAACCCAAAGATGTTTGACCTTGTGACGACCCATAGCGAAGGGAAGAGAGTGCACCCTGAGTGACCATACTAGCTTTTTTTTTATTATCTAAAGAACGCACTAAACAAATTTTGAAAACTATTTTGGAAAAATAAGTATAGGTACACCCAACCCTGATTCACAAACATCTACCTCCCCTTCACCAGAAATTGAGTATATTGTTGGAATGACGTCTCGGACCATGCAACCAACGGTAAAGGTAGCAGTTTATTAAATTAACGTCACTCCACTTGCCTCATACTAATATTCAAGAACGACTCTGAGCACGAGATGAATCCCAGATAGTTCAGTGATAGATAATTGGTACTTTCAGGCAAGGGATTGGTTTAGATTCATTTTTTATATTTATACTAATTTAAATGATTCCACAGATAATTAAAAAAATTGCATACACTAAAAACTAGCTTTTCTCCACAGTTTAACTTGCGTTTATGTTAGTTTAAAAAATATGTTAATTGAAACCATAACGTATTTAGTTCCAGTGATTTTAATTTCCCACACAGAGAAGAAAATTAATCACTTAACGTATTAGGTAGAAATTACCAGGATGAAAACTTTGTAAATGATAAAAGATGTATCTTTATAATAAACATTTATTGTATTCCAATTATTTCTATTTTAAAATTAGACACAACAAAATATTTATATTTTTTGAAGGAAATAATGTAACAAAATTTAAAGCAAGGCCTATTTGTAAACGACGACAGTGGTTTTATCATCAGGAATGAACAAGTACAGGCTGCTGCTAGATCTATAATGGAATTATGACACATACAGTTGCCCATGTGAGAAACACCCGGCACAGAGATCAACGCCTGACAGCTTCAGGGTCTGTCCCCGAACTGTGCTGGTGGTCATCACATAGCAAACCTTGATATGAAACTACAAGCTTTTAAACCAGAAGGGCAGGTCTGATGAAATAGTCATTATTATTGGTATCATGACCCATTCTATGATAGTGCAACCTGTCATGACAATCGTCTCTATAATAAAATAAGAGGGCCTCATAGCACAGTTTAAGTGGGTTTAAATCGGGAAGTAAAATGATTGGTGCTCAAATTTTGATTGACGAGCGTAGATGGATATACCGAATGAACTAAGGGAATTTAAAAAAAAAATACGGTGGCGATGACAAGTAAATGCAGGATGGCACTTCGAACTGGCCTAAAATATGGTAATTAATTTTACTAGATGATTCATTTTGGAGCAAAAATAGCTTGCTTCAGAAAGCACCAAAGAGGTTTATTTCACAGGAGACGTATATTATGATATATAAAATGAGCTAATTCCTGGATATTCTTGACTACGACACATATCTGGTACTTATTAAAGAACACCTTGCTTTCCTGTTTTTTGAAGACTCCATTGCTGAGTTTTATTATTATATCAACAAACAAGTAGATATTTTTTGTCTTCGCACAGGTGGATGTTCATTTTGGTTGACACGGAAATCTTTACAACGTTTGGGCATATATAAGATCTTTTCAGGCAGGCCTTTACCTCGTCAGCTCTGGCGATTCTTGGAATTACTGTTATGGTTTTCGGAAGTCTTCTGAGAACAAAACGGTGACGCATCATATGAGCACATTGTTGCTTCTAAGATCTTTCAAAGCTCTATATAGTTATTCGATTGATGTCTTATACGACATTGTACTCCCATTCCATAATAAAAGAGATAACTTTTGGAATAATTTTAGTGAAACTTTGCTTCGATGTGTTTGAACACTGAAATTTGGCCGTTAAAAAAAAATACAAAGGGAATGTAAATGTCACATTCGTAGTACTTCCCTCGTCTAACAAAGTAGCGGGTTTATTTGATGAGATCATTGCAAAGGCAACACATCACTAAAATCTTAGTTTGATCAAGAGCAAATCAATTACAAAAGTATATCTTTACCTTTGGGTGCTACTTAAAAGGTCACTTTTCTTACAGAATTTAGAACACTCTATACTACCTTTATCTTCGCGGTAAATTTTTCTGTGTTCCAAAGAGACTTGCTTAGATTCATAGTTTGTAATATAAATGGCTGGTCATTTGTGGTCTCTTTCAAAAAGTCCCTATATAATTTAGAATGTACAAATTATAGGGTAGAGGAAAAGCCAAGTCCTTCATGGTCTTTTCCAACAGATACCTTACAACATGGTTAGAGTTCACGATAACCTGCTTTAAAACATCTTTATTGAATTTTAAATTCCATACTGATAGCTTTGAGCCGATTCTTTCTTCATTATCTTCCAACATGCTTTTCCTGTGAACGAGTCAAGGTGTGAGAGGATCTGTCACGTGAAAAATATTAATATGATGAAGAAAATATATTTTAGTGAGGAAAAAGAGATCTGCAAATAGTATTTTTATAAAGTACTGCTCCAGTGTGATTCATCTTACAAGAGTCCCAGTGCCTTTCAAACTATTTGGTAGGATGCATAGGTTGTGTAGTTCACTGTACATAAGTTTTCAAATTGAGTTGGACCTTTAATGACATGGGGCCGCATTCTTACATAATTACACACTGTTTTAATCAGATGCACTGTATATATCTAGCTGCGGGAATCGCACACCATCACCCAGAGAGTTCCCCAATAGAAACACCTTGCTTTCGGAAATTGACATTTTCAATTTTTCCAGCAATATATGAAGCGACCTCACTGTAAGTAAGCCTCTTCTAAAAGTGATCTTAGGCGTACGATCTGAAGAAGATTGTTCATGCCGTGACACATGTGTTGCTAGTTACGTCAGTGCCAATACTTGTAAAACTCCATTCATGGTAGGAATTACTCTCTGAGAGATCTTTTTTCCTACCAATATCCTACTGTATAATATATTTATAGTAGGGAAAAAGACCTTTCAGAAAACAATTCCTACGGTGAATGGACTATAAGCAGTATACGTGTTCAGTTTTCAAAATGGACAGCTAAATATATACCATCCCGAATAATCCCAACTGAAATTGTTCCACCTCATTAGTCAAGTTTATAGTAAACGTCACTTGACCACTGTTCTTATTGGCTTACTACATACTTAATGGATTTGATAGGACTGCACAGGTTCACATTAGTGTTGGAATCGAACATTCTCGACAGGACGAGGTTTTGTGAGACCACTCAAAGATTATCTATCTCCAACGCTCAAAAACATATCGTTGCCGAGCGTCCTCCGCCATAGAGCTGCAGTTTACAGTATTTATAACATCTGGCATACCCACTGACGTAGCTCTCTTTGTATAATTTTAGCTGTAGGCTTTAAGACATTCAGTTAAAGAGTTCAAATGGGCTGGGTATCATATGTTTAGTTACACTTGCATGCAGTTGTGGATCGATGTTTGAATATGGAATCTCTAAGATTATCACAGAATATATATAGTCGGGGCCAAATTTTTTCTTGAAGTCATAACAGTAGATGCACTTGTATCAACTCTCACTTTTTCCCATCCATAGTGTCCATAAAACACTTGTATTCACTTTGACGTCTTTGCTCAGCTCCTTGAAGAGTATTTTTAGGCCTCGCGGTCTAAGGCGTTACTCTCGCATATACTAGACTTCCAAGGATGGGGAGGAGATCAATTATAGTCGGGTTTCCTGAGCGGGGAGCATACATGGTTTTCACTCTCCCTCAATGCAAATGTGGATACACTTATTCTAAATCCAGATTTATTAATCCCTATCACATAGTGTACTTGGTACATTGTCGTATAGCCCAAATGGGTGGTAAGACGAGATGCTAAATAGAGGGAAGAGTTAGGAGGTTTTTTGGGCAAACTGGGTCAAAGGTCAAAGCTCAATCTTTGCTCAACGAGTGTTCTAACTACCTACAAGTTAGATATTTATATAATATTTGTAATGTTTATTATCACACGAAATACATTTCCCCTACTTTCCCACACATTTAAATATTTTACGGGCCAAAGAAATTATTTTGTCGTAAAATTTGTTTAAATTTAATTTAGGTAATTTATTTCTACCATTATTTTCAACTTTAACTCAGTTGAAATTTAAAAATAACGCAGATACGAAACGTAACTAGACATTGATATAAGAAAAGCAAAAAAAAAAAAAAAAAAAAAAAAAACTGTAA
>CABEEJ010000585.1:57011-79843 GCA_901482245.1 Timema douglasi
CAAAAAGTTTGGGTATATTTATATATTATATCTTCTTGATCCTTATTCTATTATTGTATATATTCGTGTTTCAAAAAGTTTGGGTATATTTATATATTATATCTTCTTGATCCTTATTCTATTGGTGTATATATTCATAAAACATACACAAATAATATGACTGTAGATGCAGATAAATAATAAAATGTTGAGGAATGCATTTCTTAGAAAAATAACAAGTTAATTTTAAGCATATATTGATGTATTAATAATATATCTATATCGATATATATATAACTATAATTAAGTGATATAATCCAAGCTTCACTTTGTTTTCAAACTCATGACCCGTCCATGCAACCAAGACCAAGTGCATTAAAAGCTGCTCTAGCCCTACCAACAAAAAACGACACACAAAGCTTAGCTTGATTTGAAGTGTTGTCATCAGAGTTAAGGGGGGCATGGCCATAGCTCGGGATTATTAATCACTCTTATCATTCGGGAAACAGGGGGGCCAAACACACACAATATAAAACAGAAGGAAGATGGAAAGAGGGTAAAAAGAGAGATGAGGATAGGGTCTAATGAGAAAGAGAGAACAATGTTTGAACAACGGATTGGTTAAAAAAAAAGGGTGGGTGGGTGGTAAGGCAAAAGGATGAGTAGTCGTGACAAGGATCATAGAATAAGGACACTCGATGACAAAGAAAATGTAGCTGGGAGCAAAACACAAAAGATTAGGATAGAAAAGGAGATGAAAAGGAGGGTGTAAAAAGTTTCTCTTTCAGATATCCATAACGCTAATGAAGGTTTTCGCTACTATTACAGTTCACGTAATGTCGTTCTTAGAAGTAGACTTGAGCTTGCCAGCTGCTTGAACTGAGCCCGGAGTGTTAGATATGAAGGTACGACTTAATACTCATGCAGTATTGTCAAACATGAACAGTGTCAATATATATTGTTAGTACTTTCTACTGTATAATAATACACAACTGTATCTCTGGTCACGCAGATTATACATCACGCATGTATATAATATCTACTGTATAATACTCAGTGGCGTAGTTGGCTAATGCGCTAGTCGTGTTGAGCTCGACTGCTGAGGACGGGGAGATCGAGGTTCGAGTCTCGGTCGGGTCAACTGGGGGTGGGTTTTTCCTAAATGGTTTTCCACCCTCCCTCTACGCAAATGCGGGTTTATTTCCTTTAACTCAACATTCCTAATTCCTAATCCATTAGCGTGATTAGTACTTAAAGCGTATAACCCGAACGGGTAGTAAGACGCGGTGCTAAATAATAAAAAAATACTGTATAATATATTATTATTACCAGTCCCGTCTCTTACTACCCGTTCGGGCTGTATGTACTTACGCTAATGTGTAATGGTAGGGTGATTGTGAGATGAAATGGAGGACCTACAGTTTACCTATAGTGGAATCCGAACCACGGTGGAGGCCTGGCATTCCACACATTCACAAGTGTATAATATATAAGAACTAGTATATAATGTAGTATAAAATTTTAGTAATATACATGTATTATACATTATACTCGTATGTATATAATATAAAGGCAGGCTGGAAGAAGACGCGAAAAAAGACCAGTGTTTTTTCCGTTTTTATTGCAATTTTTTTTGTACCAAAATAAAAAAAAAATATTGCTCCAGTACAAACACATAGTATATTTTTATCCACATGTTTGGTATCAACAATTGTTGAATATCTGTCATGAGCATAGCAGCATTAGTCAAAATACTTTTTAAATGAAGAGAAAAAGTTGTCATTGAATTACAGGGCACCCATGACAGATATTAAAGACAAGTTGAGGTAACCATGCTGATAATGTTGGGGATATCAGGGTTTGAGTCCCGTTTGGGTTAAATGAAATTAGTTTTTCCTTTACTGTCTCCCACTCTTCTTCCATGCAAATGCGGGTATATTACCTCTAAAACTCTTACTTATCATCCCTACCCCATATTATTTTAATTGCATGTATTCCAACGAAATAGATAACGATAGAAAAACTACTTCGAAAGGTTATTTATAATTTTGGAAACCCAAGGTGATATCTGACATCTAATTCTACTTCTGAAACAGTTATTATATATTCAAAAACATAGAGCACGTATTTAAAATGGAACTTATAATTTAATAAATCATTAAATTGTGGTCAGTAAGTGTGTATTAGATTATCATTTAATATTTCATGTATTAGTTAATATTTATTAACAAATTAGCGGAAAATGGAATTGACTTAAGTTCCTTTATATAATTTTATACAAATAAAAAAACTTATACACTAATTACTAACTTACTCTACGGTATTGGGAACTAAAATGTTCACTGCCACACTTACAAAAGCACTCCTATTTTCCTTAAATTAAAGTAATTATATCCAGTCCACCTCACTACACCCTATCTCTTTCAGGTCTATTCTAATGTTATCCTCCCATCTGTGTCTAGGTATTCCCAATGGTTTCTTCCCATTGGGGTTTGCCAGTCAAGATCTCGCACATTTTGGACCAAATATCTTTCTAAGAACTTTATTTCAAACACCCTAATTTTCTTTGGTAAAGCCACCTTTCCCACACAGAGAACAACAGGTAATAAGTATTGTATTGTTTAATCTTAATTTTACATTCCTTGAGATAAGGTGAGATGAAAACAACCTAATGACTGAGTAATAGCATCCGTTTCCCGATTGTATTCTTTTTCTAATTTACATCTAATGTTGTTATCACAAGACAAAATTGCTCCTAAATATTAAATGTAATTAACCATGTCAAATGATATGCTTTTCAAAGTACTCTAAATTATCGTCCTCAATCTACGTTCTCTATATGATAATATACTTAGTATTTTCTGGATTAACTTCTAAACCTATTTATTTCCTTACTAATGCCCAACAAAGCTGGTTCATCTTCATTACACCGTTTAGTGTAATCCTTCCTTACGTCCTTGCATCGCTCTAATAACAAACTAAGTCTAGATTAAAGAGTAATGGGGAAAGCGTATCTCCTTGTTTCGAACCATTATATAATTTGAAAGAATCTGATAAGTGATATCCAGCCTGTACCTCAACAGGGTTATTAGTCAAGCATACCTCAATTAGTTTGACAAAATTTTTGGGTATTCAAAACTTAGCTAAAATTTAATATAATTTGTGTTCTTTAACTTAATCATAGGCCTTTTAAAAATCTACGTATAGTTGATGACCATAATTATCTATTTCCACCTTTTTTCCTATTATTTGCCGAAAATTAAAAATCAGAGCGGTTGTTGATCTATTTAGTCGAAATCAACAATAATGATCCCCAATTATTTCCCCTGCATATAGCATCAATCTCATTAAAATTATATTATATAAATTATTATATCATGTTGTTAGAAGTGAGATAAATCTATAATTTTACACTTTGACCAAAACATTGCCGACCTATGCGTTTTAAAACTATGTTATATCTTTAAATGAGATGATTAAAAAAAAGTCCTTAAATCTGAAAAAAATCTTAAAAAGAAATATAAAATTATTTTAATTATTGTTCCTGACTTCAAACGGTCCCATAAATCGTATTTACTATTGACTGCACGAAAGGCTGGCCAGGCTTTGACCTATTAGATCGTTTCAACTGATGGCATCAGACTTCCATTTTCAGAGCGCAAATGAAAACAGCTACCATGAAAAAAAAATTCTTGTGGCCTCTCTCCCCCCTTTTTTAAAAAAAATGACCTCTCATTACAAACTATAAATGAGATGACATCTCCCAACACTCTATCACTAATTAATTGAGTGTGAGTGTTGATGGGCTATGAATTTGAATTCCATTTGGGATACCCTATATTTATTTTGTATTTGTTGGTTCTATATTTGATAAAATTGATAATCTATATCACAGAATGTTGTATTAGAAGATAAAATAAACTAAGATAAAACATAGCATTTGCACTTCAAGATTGTTTATAAAGTCCAATTTTAATAGGTAGAACCTTATTTGACAGCTAAAAATGTTACTGTATATATTCTCACGTAAAAACACGTTAAATAATATGTTCTGTATCTGTCAATTTGAAAAATACTAGCAATACCTATAATTCATAGATAATACTGGTTTCTATTGATATAATACATATGTATCATTAAACCTTTTCAATAAATTTAGATAATACTGGTTTCTATTGATATAATACATATGTATCATTAAACCTTTTCAATAAATTTAGATAATACTGGTTTCTATTGATATAATACATATGTATCATTAAACCTTTTCAATAAATTTAGATAATACTGGTTTCTATTGATATAATACATATGTATCATTAAACCTTTTCAATAAATTTAGATAATACTGGTTTCTATTGATATAATACATATGTATCATTAAACCTTTTCAATAAATTTAGATAATACTGGTTTCTATTGATATAATACATATGTATCATTAAACCTTTTCAATAAATTTAGATAATACTGGTTTCTATTGATATAATACATATGTATCATTAAACCTTTTCAATAAATTTAGATAATACTGGTTTCTATTGATATAATACATATTCATCATTAAACTTTTTCATTAAATTTATCTTTCCTATTTTAGTTTAATCTAAAATCTTCTTTAGCCTAATAAAACGCCCCCTTGTTTGCCTGTCTACCGGATCTGACTGTCAGAAGCGACCCTCAGAGAAGGTAGTTGACTTGTTGATACGTAAGAAGTACCGATCTGTTGTCACAGACCATAACCTCTTTTTGTGGAAGTGTTTATTGATTGTGGGAGGAAGGTGGAGTTTGGTAAGGGAGTTGTGAATTATAGAGCGTGTTCTGTTGTGAAGTGTCTATATAGAGCCCTAGTACACTGTGATAGCCTAATACTGTAAAACCATGAGTTGTTAAGTATATTGTATATTATAGTTGGCCATAAAACCAACAAATGAATTACTAAATAGGGGTGACCTGGCGGTCTTGGGGTAAGGTGTCAGACTTCTGTGCTGGCGGCCGAGTTTCGATCCTCGGTCCCGGCACAGATTTATCTGATTACCCAACCCTTCCTTCACCTCTGACAAGACATCTTGTGAATGTGGGGAGTGCCAGGCCTCCACCGTGGTTCGGATTCCACGTTAAACGGTTGTTCCTCCATTTCATCTCACAATCACCCTACCATTACACATTAGCGTAAGTGCGTATAACCCGAACGGGTAGTAAGACGCGGCGCTAATAATAATAATAATACTCAATAGGTGTGTAAACGTCACTAGCATAGTGATTGGCTGGCTAGATCACGTGATACCTTTCATGTAACGTTCACTTAACGGGAAATAACTACAAAGAGGTCTACTTATGTTAACGGCAAGTGAACGTTAAGTTATCTGCATCGTGATCACTTCCATTTAAAAACATGAGAAGAACCTTAACGTTAAGTTAACCTTAAGTGGATCTTGGTCCCGGCAAGACCCAACCACAGTCTGGAAACAGTTGTTTATGATGATGAAAATGATGATAATTTTATATCAGACGTAAATACATAATTATTTTGAAATAAAAGATTTTCCCGATTAAAGCGCTTCTTCTATATAAAAACGATTAAAGTAAATTCAAAATGCAAATCAATACATGTTATCCTAGCTAATACAATAATAGGTATATTACACAACACTTGTTGGAACTCGTCAACAAACAAATTAAAACTTCATAATAATGTTGATAGCTAATTGTAATTTAGTTTTATGGTCCTTTGATCAAAATAATTTGAGTTTTAATGGAAATTCGTTTAAAAAAATATATACAAGTTTATAATCCTACAATAATATCCGGTCTTGATCGAGAACTTAATTTCCTCATATTAAAGCCCTAGTTTTGTAGCTTCTGATAAGTCTGGTCAAAATAGTAGACTAGATTAATAGTCTCTATTGAAAATAAATATTCCGCTTAAAGCTGAATGAATTTTTTTTGAAACCACATCTCACTACATGTTCAGGTTATCTGCATATATTATAATTACTCTAATGAGGTAGGGATGAGGAATGTTGAATTTAGAGGAAGTGTACCCACATTTGCGTGGAAATAGAGTATAAAACAGTTGAGTGAAAACCACCCTCAGAATACCCCACAGGGATTCAAACCCCCACTCTTAATGTTATCTACAGGACTGCAGTTCGTTTATCTAAAGTCACAGTCTATATTGAAGTGCTAAATTATAAAACTAATAAAAAAGTATATACATTTAATAATGTGTAATTGGTAAATACAAATAACCAATTGAAACCGAAGCGCAAATTTATTTTAATCGTTGATCATTACGAACATAAAATATTTCTTCTCATAGACAATCTCATTTTCATAGGAAGTGCCTTTAAGAAAATACAAACGTATATTTTGAAGTAAAAATTGATGACATCTTAGCATTTTTTTATTGTAATTTTATATATTATATTCAGAGGATTTACATTTTGCGCTTTGGATATTCAACAGAGCTAATGCATAACGTGCCTTGGAGACGAATGTGAGTTAGAATAGCTGCTTCTAGAAACCGTCAATGAGGAGGCATTGGTTTTTGATTAATACTCTCATCACAAGGGATGATATTGACTCAAGTGTGAGTTAGGAAGTGTGGAGAGAGGATGGATACTCAATATGATAGACCAGTGTTTTAACTAGTGTAGATTAATAAAATATTATCTATTGAATTATTAATAGTGTCACCCACATTGATGAGGTTACGGAGCAAGGCGTGAAAATCAAGTGATGGAGGTTTGTGTTTGAATCACTATTGGGTGTTATGAAAGGGAATTTTTATAAAGGGTTTATAACTTTCACCCCAAGAATATACGGTTACGGTTCCATTATATTCTTCCTCATCCGTCTTTTACCTATTGTGCCCACACCTCTCGTGGACCCTTTCGACGCTGTGAGAGACAATGTGTCAGCCCCCGTTCTCACCGGTGTTGATATTAGAGGTTCGCGCACCAGACTTGGTGCGCGATACAAGTCGCTATGAAGGAGTTGTAAGAAGAAAGTCACTCAGGATGTTGTCACACAAGTCTTTATTTGGGACTAATTCTTCTACCCCTCGGTTGGTTCGGTTACACAACTTATATAAAAAGAAACCCCATCTCCATTCCCACGCGTGATAACATCGCAATCCCTAAACTCGCTCCAAACAAGCCCTGAGCCGAGAGCCAACGGCTCGTGAACGGCTGACGCGCATGGACACGAATCCGAAACCAGAGTGAGAAGAAAAGCCACGCAACCCAATGCGCCAGGCGCGACGAGGCCGTGCGCAGCCAATCGCGCATGGCACGAAGGGGGAGGGGGAACGGGCAAACCACGCTGCGCGCGGTCCCAAATATAAGTGACGAACTCGGCACAGAGTCGTACCCCCATTAAACATAAGGGCTGGGCGAGAGGAGACGAGGTGTCCAAAGAAAGTAATTATAGCCCCAAAATCCGGAACAACCAAGGAAACACCCACATAAAAATATCACATGTGAGGTGACCTTGTGGTTTAGGGGTAAGGTGTCGGACTTCTGTGCTGGGGTTCGGGGTTCAATCCTTGGTCCCGGCAAAGATTTATCTGATTATCAAACCCTTCCTTCACCTCTGACAAGACATCTTGTGAATGTGGGGAATGCCAGACCACCACCGTGGTTGGGATTCCACGTAAAACTGTAGGTCCTCCATTTCATTTCACAACCACTCTACCATCACACATTAGCGTAAGTGCGCATAACCCGAACTGGTAGTAAGACGCGGTGCTAATAATAACAATAATAATAATATTATCACATGTAACGAAATAATACTAAACCAGACAATTGAGACTTATTAACCATGAGTGAAATATACCCTAATTAGAAATCTTAAAGTCAACCAGAGTTCAGCACGCGCGTGCTGAAGATTAACTACCTATCCTAAAATTACAATAGCAGAATTGATTACATCAACATATATACTAAAGAACAATATCCAAATAATGTTATTTGAAGGACTTAAGGATAAATAACATGATTATTAGAACAAACAGATTAAACAATATACACAATCCCTATCTCTACCAAAATTTGGAAATCGATCGAAAATGCATTTTCGATGGCGAAAATAAAAACATAGAGATTCAATTAACTTAAAACCAAGTCCTTATAACTTTGTTCACACTTAGTTCCCTCAGTTTCTAGTATGCCCCGTACTATATTAGAAGCATTTATTATAGTCTTAGCAATGAGTTCTCACATCCTATTGTCATTATGCTGAGATATGGGGTACATGCAACATACAGAAACGAGCATCAGCACATAAATAAACACTTTTCTTCCTCAAGCAGAACATGCATATGAACCACAAGTGAACTTAACCACTGGGTTCACTCGTGGAGTCAGTGATAAGGTTTTAGTTGCGTGACATGGGCACGACGCGTGGCCAGACCAGTGGCAGGATCCATTAATTGGACCGTAACAGGGGTGAGAAACTTGGATATGATCGTCGGAGCAGACCATCGGCAGTCAAACTTCGCCGTTTTGCCATCAATCACTCTACTGTAATTATATAATTTGTATACGACTTTATCTCCGACCTTGTATGGTACCGGATACCTCCCTGCGTCGTACCTGCGTGCTAACTTGCTCAGAGTTTTTTTCAGCTGGCATAAAGCTTCCCCCCACTCGGCCTTAATGCGTCTGTCAGATTGATCCTTCAAGGTTCCCGGGAGTATTTCCCATCTCAGGTTGATTGGGGAGAGCAAGTCATGACCTATATCAAGGAGGAAGGGATCTTCCTGTGACTGTCATGTACAGCGCTATTAAATGTTATTTTCAATGGCGTTAGGCTGTTATCCCAGTCTTTATGGTGGACGTAGTGAAAGGCAATCAAGGCGGCCTTGAGGTTCCGGTGGAACATTTCCACGTTCGAAGGTTGCGGATAGTAAGGGGTCGTGGTAACATATTTTATGCCATTGTTAAACACATATCCTCAAATATTTTGGATGTAAACTGTCTCGCATTGTCGGACACTAGGATATGAGGGTACCCAAAGTTGCGAAACAAGGTAGCATCAAGAGCATCAACTACCGAGTTGGAAGTTGCCACCCTCAATGGCGTCACCCACACAAACTTCGAGAATCCATCAACTATGGTAAGTAAAACGTTGTGTCCTTTCCGTGACCTGGGTAAGGGACCGAACAAGTCAATAAAAACTCTGTCAAGCGGGAAGCTAGCAACTCCTGAATTTAACATCCCGTATCGACGATTCTTAGCAGGCTTAGCCCTAAGACACACCTCGCACTTTCTAACCCAGTCACGGGTTTCCGCTTTCATTTATTTACAATAAAAATAGATCTTGCCTATGGTCTTGTTCGCACCTAAGTATCCCCCCACCGGGGACTCATGATAATACGCGAATATCATCCTAGCCAAACTATGGGGAAAGTAAACCTTCCAACCTGCATGAAGGGTGGGTCGTATCAGAAGAGACCCGTCATGCAGTTTAAGTTGATCTGGATTAGACTTGTCTTCGCAAGATTGAATCAGGTTCGACAACTCCGGATCCTTTCTCTGAGCTTCTCCAATTGGGGCAAACACTTCAGGGATTTTGCTCAACACGCCCAAAACTGCCTGGACCTTCTGAGAACCTGCATTCCCGTGTTTATAGGGTTACTCGAACATGCGAGACAAGGAATCGGCTACCGGGTTGTTTGACCCTGAAACATGAGAAATCTCGAATCTAAGCGACTGCAACTTCGCCACACAGCGTCCTATCTTCCTGATCTGTCTAAGATGTCTTAACAACCACGAGAGAGCCGAATTATCAGTATAAAAATCAAATGGTTGATGTTAAAAGATATTCTCTAAACCGGTCATTGGCGTACACTATTACGAGGGCCTCCAACTCGAAGGTAGAATAGTTACGCTTATGAGGATGCAAAGTACGGCTAGCGTACACGATCGGTTGAAGAGAACCGTCAGTCTCTTGGCAAAGAACGGCTCCCAATCCAGTCGAACAAGTATCCGTTTGGAGAATAAATATTTTAGAAAAATCGACCATCTTTAATACGGGGGGCCCAGCGTCAAAGGATGCCTGACCCTCGGGATACCAAACGAACGGAACTCCCTTTTTATTTAAATGGTACAAGGGCCCTGTCAAACTGGCCAATTTTGGAATGAACCTTCCAAAAACTTACCATGGTGAGAAATCTGGAAACCTTCTTTTGGTTTATGGGGATGGGAAACTCCTTAATAGGTCGGATACGCTCGGGGTTTGTAGACACCCCCTGGTGGGATACCAGGCGACCCAGATACTCTATCTCTGAAACTGCCAACCTTAGCTTTTTCGGGTTAACTGTCAAATTGGCCGCCCTCAATCCGTCCTAGACTTCCCTAACATGTCTCTTATGATCCTCCAATTTGTTAGAATAGATAACATGGTCATCTAAGTAGTTGAAGACATACTTTAACTGTACATCCGAGAACATGGTATGCAATAGCCGTGATAGTATTTTGGCCCCAGTTGACACACCAAAGGGGACGTAATTGAACTCCAAGAGAGCACATTGCGTGATGAATGCCGTATACGGCTTAGATTCCTCAGTTAAAGGGATTAGTTAGTAATCTTTGTTTAAATCTATGACTGTGTAATACCGGGTCTGGCCTAAATACTGAAACTCCATCGCTACGGTGGGCAAAGGGGTCGTCTCGTACAGTATTTTCTTATTCATCTTACGATAATCGACGACCATACGTGGCTCCTGCCCAGGACGTCCTACTAAGAACGCGGGAGAAGCATAAAGGCTTTTATACCCTCTTACTATTACTTTCTACAACAAGTTCTCAATATGTGCCTTCAATATTTTGAGCTTAGGGGGGCATAGATGTAGGCCTTTGACCTAACAGGCGTGTGGTTGACTAGTTCTATGCTGTGAGAGAATACATTAGTGTGACCAATTCGGTCGCAGATCGCATCGGGATACTCGGCCAAAACTGCCTCGAACTCGAGTCTATGGTCGCGTATCTCTTCGAGTACAATGGCACCAGGAGTATCAGGGCAAGACAGGGGTGTCAGCCTCACTAGGAGTCTTGGATGGGATTTAAAACTTATTGTTCCAAAGTGCACGTCCTGGTGGTCCTAGTCTACCGGAAAAAGTTGTGTCCTAAGATCATTTGAGTCACCAACCTGGGTGCGACAAGGAACCACAATGGCCAAGACAACCTTGCTATTTTCACTGAGATATTGATTCTCGCTACCACCCGGAACTTCTCAAGATTAGCAGTAACACAATCTATTTCACATCTCTCTGAGTCCTTAACTAACCCACGCGTGCGAAGATTTCCCAATAGATCTTCCAAAAATACGTTATGTAACGAGCCTGTATCCAGTAGGGCGACTATTTTCAGTGGTCCAAGTTTACTGGGGCTACCAACAACATTGTTTCCCCAGAATGTCGCAGAGGGCAATTAGTGACGATCTGGTGAGGAGACCCAGTCCCACGTCTGAGATTAAGTTTTCTCCCCTCACGCCACAGACCTGCCTCTGCAGACACAACCGACCGGGACTGTTTGTCACAGTTGCGCGCTAGGTGGAATTTGGAGATACATCTATAACACTTCTTTTCTTTAAATTGGTCGGGTTTGTTGGGTGTACGGCCACTTCTATTATGACGATTACCGTAAATTCAATGGCCGTTCCCTGGGTCAGAAGTTCTACCACTCACAATCATCCGCTTATTCCTCTGATCCCCTATAATCTGAGCCTCCTGTCTATTGGGTTGGGCCCACCTGTTTTAGTCCCGAATCTCATCATTACATTGCTGGAAATGGACCGCCACTTGCAACAGCTGATTAACTGTCTACTTCGCATATTCTTATGTTAGTCCCAATTGAGGGCCTCAAGTTAGAATAAATGCGATATACCGTCTCCGCTTCAGAAAATACCCCCCGCCTACGGATAAGGCTCTGGATACGAATAAAGAATTCGTTGACTGGTTCGAGAGGCGTCTGAACGCACCCAAAAATATCTATCTCAAGTTGATCTACGTAGTTGGTTGGGAAAAAACACAATTAAAAAAAATCGATAATCCCACGCCATTTAGTCCATTAGTGGTAGGTGTTACGCATCCAAAGTGAATTTTGACCTAAATATATCTCGGGCAGAGCCGCCAACATTTCGCTGTCGGTTACTTTGTAGCCGTTTTTTAACTCCTTTATATTTTCTAGAAAATCTATGAGATTAGATCCAAGGTCAAACGTCACCTTCCATTTGTGGACTAAATTCAAAATTTGAACTATTTTATTGCCTTGAGGATCGTCTTTACTAGGAATTTGTCCTATATTTCCCTCTAATAAATCGCGCTGAGATGGTAATTGGTCCTCTACCCGTCCTATGTTTTATAATGGTGTGTTGGGCTCTCCCTTTCTAATTTTAGTTTCTTTTCTGAGAGCCACGTCCAGCTGATTTTCTAATTCGCCACAAAAGCGTTTAGGTTCCTTTAACTTCGTGTCCTCCTCAAGCGACTCCGGTGATAACCTAAACAGCCGGGATTTCAAATGACCAAACGTACTGCGAATTTTCTTTTCAACTGAAGGTACAGGTCTGTCATACTGAGCTATCATAGTTTGTAAATTGTTAAATTTATCTGTGAGCAAGGGCTGTTCTAATGAAAACGCGGGGTCTTTGTTTATTAACCCTAGAGAAAGGTTCTCATCCTTCTCGACGTCAAATAAGTCACTGAGTTGTGACCTTGATTGATGGTTTTTTCTGGTTTAGAGCCACGAATTGTCAATTCATAGATAAACTCATCCTTAAACAATCGACTAGGGTCGGGATGTTCCATTTTGCAATTCACAAATAATATTAGATACCCCAAAACCGAACAATACATTATATCCCAAAATTACTAAAAACACTAACGGAATTTGGCTCCCCCTTTATTATCCACCCAAATCTGGGTAAAATAAGGCACATTAATCACGATAATGTGTCTCGTATCTTTCAACAGGGGCTTTCCGGTCTCTGAAATGGCCCCACGTCCGCCCTCACAATGACCAAGAACCAATGGTTCAACTTGGGTGAGTTGTGTATTTCCCCGATTCAAAACCTTGTCATAGCTCGAAAGTGATACGTCATGGTTAGATCGGTACATTTTATTAACTAATATATTAGTAAACAATACTAGCCTCACATATGGCATTGCCTCTCCCTACATGTCAAATAGAAAAGAAAACTATCCTAATCTAAACAAGATTTAAACATAGTCATTAAAACAAAAATATCTCTTGGTTCGTTACTATTCATATTAATAAATTATTAAAAAAATAGTCATAGTCTTAACACTTCTAAATTATCAGAAACATTTGCTTGAAAGACCCAATTCCAAGCTTCCCCTTTAGTTTGGTTAACTATAAACATAATAACACTGAAAGTTAGCTAAAGTTTGATAATAACGATATAGAAAACTTTAAAATTAATATTTTCACCAAGACTAGTGTCAAACAGTCCAATAAAGGTTAACGTGTCCCATAGTACCAATGTAAGTAAAACAACAAACATACTGTAGTCATATCGTTAAGAGTTAATTGAGTACCATTTGAGAGAAAAAAAGTGTTTTAGAGAAAATATACAGTTGAAGCCAACTTAGCTGGTACGTAGATTTCCTGAAGTTCTAGGAGATGGCAGCGATGATAACGCTGATTTACGCCGTTGGGTTGAGTATCTTCTTAAGGGGGTCAAATCCTTCTCGCCTCGCCGGGAGACAACTCAGTTCACTTCGCCGAAGGATTAGTCGAATGGGCGGGCTGTTGGACTGTTGAAGAGGGACAACCAGTGACAATGCTTGTGAAAACACAAACCACGCTCTGCAACCATCTGTGCCCACACCTCTCGTGGACCCTTTCAACGCTTTGGGATACAATGTGTCAGCCCCCGTTCTCACCGGTGTCGATATTAGGGGATCTCGCACCAGACTTGGTGCGCGATACAAGTCGTTATGAATGGGTTGTACGAAGAAAGTCACTCAGGATGTTGTCACACAAGTCTTTATTCAGGACTCTAATTCATTCTACCCCTCGGTTGGTTCGGTTACACAACTTATATAAAAAGAAGTCCCATCTCCATTCCTGCGCGTGATAACATCGCAATCCCTAACTCGCTCCAAACAAGCCCAGAGCCGAGAGCCAACGGCTCGTGAACGGCTGACGCGCATGTACACGAGTCCGAAACCAGAGTGAGAGGAAAAGCCACGCAACCCGATGCGCCAGGCGCGACGAGACCGTGCGCAGCCAACCACGCACGGCAAGAAGGGGGAGGGGGAACGGGGAAACCACGCTGCGCGCGGTCCCAAAGATAAGTGACGAACTCGGCACACTATTAGTGTAAATATTCAGATATCCTGGTTGGCTAGTTATTCTTTGTGTGCAAATATATTTACACTCCCATTTTCATAGGAAGGTTCTTTTAGAAAATATCTATATATTTTGTGGACAGCATTAATCCAATTTTACCACATAATTAGTGTTATAGACCATGAGTAAGCATTCACAGATTATAAACAATTTATAAATATTACAAATCTACACTAATATAATAAAGAGGAAAAGATTTGATTTTTTTTTTTGTTTGTAATGGATAAACTCAAAAACTACTGGACCGATTTTAAAAATTCTTTCACCAATATAAAGCTACATTATCAGCAAGTAACACAAGCTATATTTTATTTTGAAAAAATAATTTATTCCTCATAAAGATGTCGATAGTCACCAATATGTTATGGTAGAGTCTATGATGATTCTTCAAGATGTGGGTTGAAAATAATGCTGGAGTGGGTGGGTGGGGGGGGGGGAAGGGTCTCGTCACATATAAAATTACATGGGTAATTTAGAATGCAGATGTTTAGTTCGATTTGTTACGTTAAGTTACGCGAATCGTGATCACAAACCTGTTTTCTTAATTTAAGTTAACCTTAAGTTAACGCTACGTTAAGTTAAAGTTAAGTTGATCGTAATCCCGGCATTAATTTAGTAGAATACCTCCATCTTCCTCTATCTTTTCCACATTCACCATTTAATTGGATATACTCTCATGTTATTTGTAGCATAGATCACTAGGGATATATTATAACATATTTTGGGACAAACCAATCTAATAAATAGCCAAATACAATATAAGTATTGTGAGACAACTGAACGTCCAGTATTTTGTTTCCAGAAAGGAAAGGATCTGAACCAAATTATAACATGTATCGACACAAAAGACCACACTATGATTTTCATGTAACGAGTGGTTGTATTTAATGCAATTTACTGCTTAAAAAAGGATTAGTAAATAATGATAAAAATAAAACCTTTTTAAAACTGCATGCGTTTGTTGATATTATATGTGGGATCACATTATAAATTACGTGGACCTGGTTACACCACTATCTCACTTAGCAGAGCTATGTTCTTTAAGAGGGAGAGAGTGAGTTCTTACCATGAATACTGGTCATCACCAGTGGGAAGACCTAGATGCAGATAGGAGGGAAACATTAGAATGGACTGGAAAGAGATAGGATATAATGAGGGGGACTGGTTAGAATTAGTTCAAGATAGAGATAAGGTGTAATGAGGTGGACTGGTTAGAACTAGTTCAAGATAGAGATAATGTGTAATGAGGTGGACTGGATAGAACTAGCTCCAGACAGAGATAGGGTGTAATGAGGTGGACTGGTTAGAAATAGTTCAAGATAGAGATAGAGTGTAATGAGGTGGACTGGTTAGAACTAGCTCAAGATAGAGATAAGGTGTAATGAGGTGGACTGGATAGAACTAGCTCCAGACAGAGATAGGGTGTAATGAGGTGGACTGGTTAGAAATAGTTCAAGATAGAGATAAGGTGAAATGAGGTGGATTGGTTAGAACTAGTTCACGATAAAGATAGGATGTAATGAGGTGGACTGGTTAGAACTAGTTCAAAATAGAGATAGAGTGTAATGAGGTGGACTGGTTAGAACTAGCTCAAGATAGTGATAGGGTGTATTGAGGTGACCTGGATATAACTAGCTCAATTTAGTGATGGGGTGTAATGAGGTGGACTGTACAGAACTAGCTTAAGATAGGGATAGGTGGGCTACTTTTATTGGTTTGGTAATGAACTGTCGAGGTTATAATGCCATAGAATATGTAATTTATTTTATGTTTAATTGTCTATACATAATTGTTTCAACATATTATTAAATACTATCCTTCAAGGGCATTGCGCATTTTGATTAATTCTATTTCTCTTCTTTTAAAATGTTTATGTTTAAATACCTCTCTGCTAATTACAAATGTTCAAGGTATGTTGTGGTTAATGTGTTTTAAAAATTATATTTTATGATTCTTATAAGAACTCTCATTAATTGATCCAAAAGTGTATTTTTAATTAAAAATGTAACAATACATACTTAAATTCGTGTTTTAATTCATTCCAACTTAAATAAACAATGTTGTAATACAAAGTGTTTAGATAAAAAAGCCCTTGCATAGCGTATGGATCAGTATAATGATTTATTTCAGAGATGTTTGGTCGATTCAGCCGTAGTCAGCGAAGACCACATGAGGCGACCACCTCTAAGAGAATGAATCTTAGCTTCTCACTGCTATACCACCTGAGCTATCTAGGTACTGATGCATGCCTTCTGTCAGGTGCTAATTCTTAAATAAAGATTTAAACAGCCCCTTCCTTCTGTTCTCACACCATTTAAAGGTGTCACAATCTTGCTAGTTGGGATCACCAGTGATGGGGTGCAATTAGGCTGGTTTTTACTAAATAGTTTTCCAGTTTATTTCCACACGAATATTCGTATATCTCTTTTTTTTTATTTATAAGTTCTTCAGTTCTAACACACAGGAAATATTACCAAATTCACAACAAAATAAAAGCAATTGAAATATTACTACGTTTTTATTGTGTGTAAATATTACGTCAACTATTTATTTTGACGCATTTTCCTCAAAACTCAATTATTTATAGAGAAAGCCTTGTATATTCACGGTAGATGAAGCAATTAATAAGCCAACCAATAATAATAGATAAATGAACTATTTGTAATTACTATTATAACAAACTATTTGCATCATATTCAACTAACCATCCCACCCTATTTCCTATTTTTCATCCATCAATAATTCTTTTCAATTTTTGAAGGAAGTAAGGATATTAACAACATTTTTCAAAGTATTCAGTTTTTTTTAATCTAGGTGTACAGAGATAGGTCTAGAGCTGAAATGAAACAAAACATGCCCACAAGAATGTTGGGACAAAGCGACATAATAAACACATTAGGTAAATAATCAAACGCTTTGTTTTTTTAAATATAATTTTACCAAAGAAGTAAAGCATTCAAGTATTGACACTCATATTACACTTCTTTAATTAGTTTTTTTACTTAAATTTTCCGATTAATTTAATATCATTACTTGAATGTAAGTTATCTAAGACATATAATATCTCAGGTATATATATATTTTTTAAATTAGAACTTTCAAATATATTTTATACACAAATGCACAGTAACCCGATGGAATAATTTACATTATAATACAAATTTTTAGGCTAACTGAAACAAATCCAGTTCTGAGGCCTTTAATACACTAGTGAACTTTTTTAATTACAACAGTGGTCTGTGCAGTGAAAATTTACTTTGCAAGTGCACCACTAAAATTTTCGTTCTTTTTCTTCAAATTGTCTTTGAAAATATTTTTTGTCTTTTTTCAATTTAAATAAAACATTTAAATCGTTTTTTTATCTTTGCAATTTTTGGCACTTCGAAAAAAAGTTCATCCGTCTGGTTCATATAAACACTAATACTGCAAATTGGATTCAAGTCGGTTAGTTTTCTTCAACTGATTATTTGTACAGTCTGTTATTTCCCAGGTTAACGCCGTCATAATCACCAAATTTAAAGAAATACATTGGGATAAAACAGATCCAGAATAAAATCTATCATAAAATATAAACAAAATAGGTTTTTATTATCTAAAATAAACTTTTAATAAATATGTAAATATTATTTCAAGAAGAGCTTATATATTTATTACAGCACAGAATAAAACATACTAATAAAAGAAAATTATTATGTTTTATGTTATATCTTAGTTATGTTAAAATAATTTTGTCAACTTAAAATTAATTTTTTTACAAATAGTGTTCCAAATAAATAATAGACTTGACTTTGAGATTCACAGTTTATTTTGAGATATTTAAATATAAATATTTGCTTACTAAACTACTTGGCTGGTAACGTAGAAAAAGGCATCTGTATCGTCAAGTTTGCTTGTTTGAAAATTATCTTTCTAGCCTAAAACTAAGAATATTTTTCTCTAAACTTCTATTTAGAACACTAGATGTATTATTCACCAACAATAATTATAGCACCATTGGGTAGGTTTATTTTTGTATCCACGTAGATTACTTGGTACACTAAATAATATTACAACTTAGTCTACCCATAGAATGGTATTTTTTTTAAAATAAAATAATCATTAACTTGCTCATAACAAATAAATGCCAAATTTTAAAAGTGTCAAAGATCAATTCTTTTTCTCTAGTGACATTTTGGAAGAATGTGAAACTGACTTTGTGTTTGATTGATTTTATTAATATAGAACAAATCTGCTCTTTTTTCATCACTTTTGTAGATATACACATATTTTATTGCATTTTGGGATCGTTAAACAATGATGATTTATCTCTCAATTATTAATATTGTTATTTTTTCTCAAGTACTTTACATGAAAATTATATTTTATAACTTAATAAATGCATCATTGAAGTGATATTTGTTATAAAGCTGACTTTAACTGAAAATATTAAAAAAATACACGTGAGTAAAAACTTGATAACTCCATTAGCTATTATTTATATAAATATTAGTATTGTGTAATTTATGAATTAATTGTTAACCAAATTATAAATGTTTTCATAAAATATATTTAAATTTGTAAATACAAGATTATAAATGGGCTTTTATTCATTTACCCATTGCTAAAAAATTTCAAAATTTTTTAGTTTATTTTAGAGTTTATGGAAATTGTTCATTTTTTTAACGGTTCAAATAACTTTGGCTATTTTGCAGCTACAATAATTATTATTTGAACAAATCCAAAATTTCATTTCTTACACAAATCTTGTATGCAACACTTGGATTTATTACTTAGGACTGGTTTAGATTCGTGAGCAAGCTATAACCAAATAATACAAATACTTAATATCTTTTTATTTAAATTATTTTTTAAACGATGGTTGAATTTGTATACAGATATTAATAAATAAAAGTATTAAGTAATTTCGATATGTTATTCATTGTTCGAAAGGTATAATTAGTAAAGAAATCAAAGCGAATGCTTGGTATTGGAATTAATACTGTTACTTTTTTGTACATTGTTAAGTACTTACACAAACTAGACACAATATATTGAACTCAGAAAAAACTTATGATTAATCTCGATGACTTAGGTATTTTTATTGAAGAAAAATCTATACTATTGATATCATTTAATAACTCATCAAATGGATAGTTTCTAACGTGTAAACAATATTGAGTGAGATAAAAAAATGTTTCATAGATATAAAATAATTGGATATTTTCCCCATGCAAATTAAACATATACATTTTGTCTAGTAGATCTTAAAATAATATGTAGCAAGTATGTTGCATTTATCAAAACATGAATATTTTCTATGGTGTATTGTCAGTATTTTTTTAAAGATACTTTACAAAATGCTAACTCTATATTAAAATAAGAAAAATAATATTTTTCAAAATCAGCACAGTCTAAAGTGTAAGGTATAAGAGCTGTACAATGTACCATTGTTACTACTTCGGGCTCACGAAATAAAACAAGAACTAATCACTTTTTAGGTTCCATTGTAGTGTTGCCTAAAGTAGAGCCTGAATGAAGTGCCCAACTGATAAGAAAAACCTTTATTTTATGTATAACTCGTCAACACTGGTGAAGAGGATATGATGATGATGATGACGATCCCACCGCTGCCACCAGAACATGGCCGCATCACTTCTTATCTGAACCGCGTCAATGTACGTCCAGTATATTATCCCTAAGAGAGGCAGCATCCTCATGGTGCCGTGATAAGCACCAGAAATCCTGTCAGCACCAGTCTTGGTGTCGCCCATCTCACCATCGTGTAGCAGTCTAAAACACATGTAAGCATTAGGGTTGTATCAGTTTTTAGGACGGTGATTGAACCAACCTTTAATTCACAAGTGTATGCCGTTTACCTTCAAAGGTCTTACTCTAACGGATTACACCATGGACCTATCCTATAATACCCCCCTCGACCGAACCAGGGAAGGTAAGCTTGAAAACTTTTCACAGTAATTTAAGAGAACATCCTATGTTCATAAGAGGGGCCTTTTATAAAATACAAAATATGGCTGTGCTCTCCATAATGATAAAACTCTCTCTCTCTCTCTCTCTCTCTCTATATATATATATATATGTATAAGTGAACGCCCCGACTGACTCACTCATTCACTCACTCACTCATCACTAATTCTCACACTCACTCATTCACTCACTCATCACTAATTCTCACACTCACTCACTCCTCCACTCACTCACTCAATCACTCTCTCATTCACTCACACACTCATCACTAATTCTCACACTTCCCATGAAGCTAGAGGGATGAAATTTGGCACAGGTGTTCCTTATAGTCTAGTTAGGAAAAGTAAAGATATTTTATTCTGATGTTTTGCAATTAAGGGGGTGAAATCGGGGTAAATACCCTAATCAACAATATTGCTTTATAACCTCTTTTTGTGCGTTTGGAGGGTAAGTTTGTTCTAACAATGCCTTCGAAAAAAATATAGCAATTATTTTTAACCCCATATATGCTTCTAAGGGGTGATAAAAATTAACAAAAACAATTAATTAAAATATATAATTACTTTGGAATATGCAATTCCAAGAGACGGTAAAAGTCTGTAGGTTATATTTTGCTGAATTTTGTGGTGTCTGTAGTGTCTGTGAGAGTGAGAGGGCCTGGCCCGGAGTGGTGTGTGGTGGTGGGGAAGGGTGGGAAGGGGGGAGACCTGTCCAGCCGCGCTCAGCTGATAAATCCCCGGATAGTAGGCAAGGGGGCTTACCGAAAATAAAACTCCCCATGAGAAACGATACATGGTCACCTCCTCGCGGTGTTTCTCGGGTAGCTATAAGAAGCTATGCCATGGTGGAAACGTGCTAGGTAAGCTTACCACCTCACAGGGTAAACAGAGTGTACATTATAATAATTTCAACGGGGTGAGAAGGTTTTTTAAATTACAGGATATACTAAAATCACTTTAATATAAAAAGCCACTTTATTGACCTCATGGTATAATAATGGTTTGCAACCCTGGGGCTGCGAACCCACTTGGGGTCCCGAACTATTAAGGGGCCGTTGTTTTTTATTGATGATAACGAGGATACGTAAAGCCCTTGTAAGTTAAGATGCAGCTTTTGTAATCCTGTGAACAAAATGTTATGTGCAGTAAAATTACTTTGAACATAGAGATTTGATAGCCTTAGAATTCACGAATTCACCGTAAACATAAGGTGTGAATGGAGAAAGCTTCACGTAGGTAAATGGAAATTATTTTATTTTATTTTATTTTATTTACATGGCTGTTTGGAATCATCAAGTTAAAATACAACTTCAGTAGCGTCACACCCACAAAAGGGTGCGCGCCATTGTTCTAAGGTGTCACATTGGCAATATATTGGATAACCAATGACGAGAAGCTTAGGATTCTCTTCTTGGTCAGATGTATTCAATAATGTTTATTGTTTTTCTCTCTCCCTCCACGCTAATGCGTGTATACTTAGTCTGTCAAAAATCATTCATTCCTAAAACAACATCGTAATTAATTCGTGTCAGTTTAACCAGAACGGGTTTTAAGATATAGTTAAGAAAAACCTATAAAATAGTTCCAGGCGAGATATTATCAATGTCAACAAGATAAGTAAATAGTACGGCGCACGGTATATACTTTCGTCCGCTTTTATCTTAAAGTAGGCATTTACTAAAAACTCGTAAGATTTGTGAAACTAAATAATAGCTCTATAAATTGTTGTAGAAATATTACATCAAATATTATAAAAGCAAAAATATACTCTGTTAACTACTTACGCTATGAGATTAGGAACCAAGGACACTATTACAAAAAAAGAGAGAAAAGAGAAACATCTTTGCCCAATAAAAATCATAAGAATCAAATTCATTTCCAAATACTTGAATTAAAAAAAGTATAAATACTTGATAATAGCTTAAAAGCGATTTGTTTTACAAAAATATATTTCAAATAAAATTAATATTTTTCAACACCGCATCTTACTATCGGTTAGGGTTGTACGCTTAAGTACTAACTAAGCAAATGGACTAGGAATTGAGAAGGTTGAACTTAGAGGAAGTGGGTGGAGGGAGATTATAAAACCATTTAGGAAAACCACCTTGAGTTCACCCGACCGAGACTCGAACCTCAGTTTCTCCATCCTCGTCAGTCTAGCTCAACATAAAACTAGCGCATTAGCCAACTACATACCGAGGTGGGGCTCAAAAGATTTTTAGCTTTTATAGTACAAATTTATTTTGATAATTTATTTTGTATCTAAAATAGCTGCGGATAAATGATGAAAATTGGAGAATTTCCCTCATGTAAAGTACCCTCAAAGTAATTTTCATAATAGAAGGAGAATTTCTATTTTGTTTATAATGATAAAGGGTGTCTATACATACAATTTAATCAAAATGGTTAGAACCAATTTTGAGAAAATCAATTTTTCTTTTTTTCCCTCCATTAAATTTAGGGTTGGATGTCTAATTCCAAAAAAAAACTCTTGGGAAGGTTGGGTGGG
>CABEEJ010000585.1:83255-96733 GCA_901482245.1 Timema douglasi
GAATAGGAGCCAATCGATAGACACCCATCAGGTCGAGAATCAAACAGAACTACTCGGACAAAATTCTCGCACGACGATTGAAATTCAAAGCTTGTGCAAATAGCACTTCCAGTCTTCAAACCTGTGTGGATCAGAGATATAACCGTCTAAATGTGATTTTAAAATCAAATGCAACTGCAATGTTATTTATTAATTCATTTGTATCACAAATTGATATGTGGTGTCAATCCATAGATACATATCTGATAGGAGAATCAAATTAAATTAAGTGAGAACACTCAATAAACAATACAACTAGTGAAAATGACCTTGGACACGAGATGATACAGGATGGTTCATAGGTAGAGACCAAAAGTCCCGTGTTCAATTCTTGTTTTCAGGCTGTCATTTTTCACTTAATTGGCAATGTTATTTATTTACCGTAAGTTAATTTCAATAATTCCCTTCTTAAGGGCTCTCAGGACTTGGAAGTTAAGGGGCTACATACGATTAAAGAAAACGGGAAAGTATTGATTGTTATTTATTGCAATATTACTACAATAATTCCCGTCTAAAATCCTTTGAGGATTGAATATATTAAGAAATCAATTGTGGTGAATATAGGTGTATATCAAAATGTTTTTTCATCCTTGTCAATGAGCTATAAATATGAAATTTAGTGAGTTGCAGGTGTGAAAAATATTCAAAAATGATCACTTAGTAAATACATGTTTGATTGATCAATGTAATTCGTTTCCTATGTTGTTTTCACTTCAGAACCATATACAAACTAAAGTTGAAATT
This sequence comes from Timema douglasi, assembly GCA_901482245.1. Lineage (NCBI taxonomy): Eukaryota > Metazoa > Arthropoda > Insecta > Phasmatodea > Timematidae > Timema > Timema douglasi. The sequence goes on from CABEEJ010000585.1 coordinate 84,039, forward strand.
TAAATATCAATTGTTTAGTTCGTATTCAATTTAATTGATATTAAAGTGTTTCTTTAGCAATTAAAATTCACACAGATAAAGTTCAATATTTTTTAATTTAATTTGATGTTTCATTTACATTGGCCCCCTCTGTGCTCTAGTGGTCAGATTTCTTGGATACAGATTCAGACGTCCCGGGCTCAATCCCCGGAGTTTCCAAAGGTTTCTGTGAAGCAGTGTGTCTGTAACAAGGTCAACTCAGCATTGTGAGGACAAATTAGGAGCTACTCGAATGAGAAGGTAGCAGATCTGGTCTATAAAACTGAGATTAATGGCTAAAAGGCTCTCGGTGCCAACCATATGACACCCTCTATCTACAAATATGGTAACTATCTTCACCGACATACGGCAACTACTCGGTAGATATATCTTGCTTGTCAGCTGACGCTATTAGGTTTTTATATTTACAGTGATATGTATTCAGACATACCAATGGCCACGTTATTTAAAAGGCGGCGTGAATATCACAGTGTATACAAGGAGATATTTATAGATAGAATACCACGATATCTCGCGAATCTCACCTCCTTTATTTGTGTTTGGTTAGTCAGCGAGTCTGAGAAGCCCCGGGAAACCACTGGGGACACTAATTTCTAAAAGTCTCACAATACTCAGAAAAATAAATCATTCAAGAAATTTGTATATTATTTATTAAAAATATAATCAATTAAGTTCACATCAAACCTACTCCCTCTTGATAATAAAGACAACGGACAGGTATAAACGTTTTCTGTAAGCTTACAGGACCTATGTGTGTACCAATCGATGGTTAGGTTTTGTTAAGTCAGTTAATGTTGTTAAAATATTCCTGCCATAGACAGTAATGGTATCTAGTAGAAATATAAAGGGCTGTATATGGTTATAAGAAACAGAGAAGTATTTATTGTTATTTATTACAATACTAGCAGTTTGACCCGTTCTTAGCACGGTTAGGCAACTCAAAAATTATATCAAATTAGAACGTTCAACATCCTGCTGCCCACCTTTTATTAGTTCCTCTTTGTACAATCCTAAGATAGCTATGGCAATCACAAACCAATCCTAAAATAAACTAAATATATGAGACCAAATATTACCTCAATCACAAACCAATCCTAAAATAAACTAAATATATGAGACCAAATATTATCTTTTCCACAAACTCAGTTCAAACACAAATGCAATATATTAACGATGCAGTGTTTAATCAAGTACGATCATAAAATAAGATTAACTATAGAATATAACCCTAAGCAACAAATATAATAAAATTGTCATTCAATTCAGAACTATACGCGCATTATTACAATTGTAATTTTTACTAATGGCAGAATAAATCACCGTCCGGAACGTTTTGTGATAGCTCGTAATCTTAATTGATCTCTCATGTGTAGCTAATATGTTGCGGGTCATTTCTGTACGTCCATCACAGACTCTACCTCAACATATCAGTGAAGAATAACTCTATGGGTTGGAGGACTCCTGTATAGCCCATAGGTAAGAGAATTGGCGTACTAAGTAAAAGGTCCTGAGTTCAATTGTCGTGTCACGGTATCATTTCTAAATTTAAATAATATAGTTGCATATTTTTTTAAACACTATGCTGACGTTTGTTGTGAGGCTGTAATATTAGCCCTAGCTTTATTATTATTATCACCGCGTCTTACTACCCATTCGGGCTATACGCACTTACACTAATGTGTAATGGTAGGATAATTGTGAGATGAAATGGAGGACCTACAGTTTAACGTGGAATCCGAACCACGGTGGAGACCTGGTATTCCACACATTCACAAGTTGTGATTGATACACTTCTTGTCAGGGGTGAAGGAAGGGTTTGGCATTCAGATAAATCAGTTCCAGGACCGAGGATTGAACCCCGGACCCTCAGCATAGAAGTGTGACACCTTACCCCTAGACCGCCAGGTCACCCTTTCCCTAGCAAAACTGTGTTATATTTTGCACCAGGTTTTACTAAGGAGGAAAGAAAGGTTTTATCAAGCCCAATATTTTTATTTTGCATTTTTATTTATCTATAAATTATTATAATATTTGATGTAGCTGTTAAACATATTTGGTTGTTAGTTTATGTGTAAAGAACATTAAATAATAATAATTGGTTCACCATTGTCTGTGCTCACCACAGCTTTTTTTAGTGTTTTTTGCACAAATGTGTTTGTAACACTTTAAACTAATTGTTCTAGGCTCTGAAAGATTGTACTTGGCTTTTTTTGTTGTGTGCTTTTGTTACAGATTGATGACGTCTTGCTCTAACTGAAGTCTGCTCAAAGTTTTGACGAGGGTCGAGCTTTTTTTAGCAAAATTTCTTCCACGACCAGTATTATTATATCTTTTGATAAACCAGATAAATTCTTAGTTCTTTCCTTCACAAGAAGTCTTACTAGTTTGAGAGAAAGTTCTTGTAGGAAAAGCTTTCTTCTGTTAGGTTTAGAATAATTACAACTGAGTGAATAGGTTTATGCGATTTTTTGCTGTCCTTTCCTTTAACATGTAACAAATAGAGTAACACGAGTTCTCTTTAATGCAGGATCATCTAAAACAAATTTTGAAGAGTAGGCCTACCGAATGAAGCCTTTAGTTTCTTTCAATTTATCAGTTATGTGTTTTCGGTTTGCTTGAAGTTTTCCAGCCAGTGTCAGTCCAAAATCTGAATAGAGGGATTCTGCTAAATCAACTGATGTATAGTAACGATCTGTTGTTACATTTTAGCAATGTTTCTAATTGGTTTAACAAAGAGTTGTACAATTTCAGCTGGTCCCCTGTCTTCTCTCTGGAGTTATTTTTTGCCAGCGTACATTTCCATATTGCGGTCGTATATAAGTTGAGCCCCTGATAGGCTTATAATCATCATACCATAATTTCCTGGTTTGTCTTTCATAAATACTTTGAAATAAAATCTTCTACGGAACAAGGTGAGCAAGAACATTTCATAAATCGTGCTGTGAGGATCAGCTGTCTAGTATTTTGGAAACATTTCGTTTATTTCTTGAAAATATTCATGTAACGGTGCAAATTCATGTCTTCCACCGTTCTTGTCTAGTATTTTGGTCATAAAAACCAATAACGTTTAGTAATTCACAGAACCTATATCTCTTCATTGTGCCCCTGTAGACAGATCTACCGAGAAGAAAAGAACACAGATCAAGAATGTATAGGTCTGTGTCATTGTTTACCCACATCAAAATACTAGTCTAAAGAAATCACAACGCTCTCAATCAGTGGTTGTGGGAAATTTTCCTGATGGCTTCTTCATTTGTATATTTCACAGTAATCTTAATGATTGTAGGTGTCATAAACATATAAGAAACCTCCACAATATCATTTAATTCCCCTTCCTATCTCAAACCTGGTAGTACGTGAACGGTATTAGCAAATACCCGTCGAGATTGTCTGGGAGAATCTGTTACATAGACTCTTCCAGATTTAGCCTCTATTTTACTTAGATGGCTGTTTGTAGTATAATTATCTTTATTGCCTGTTGATTTACCTGAACATGCAACATCATTTTCAGATTCTCTTTCGTCTTACTCTTAACTCAGATATTTCCAATTCTTTTCTAGGTTCAGCCATCTTCTTAAGGTAAATAATATTTTATTTATTTAATTATTATGTCGGCATCAGAAAAGTTTCTTGAACTCATTATAAATATGCAAAATTAACAACTATTTGAATAAAATAAATCATAACTCTTTTAGTATCAACTAATGTTGAGGTTAAATACATATGTTCATTTGTCAATAATATTCAGTGTTGCCACTTTTAACTATGAAAGCTATACCATAGTTCAAATGAAAAATTACCTGCTTTAAATAAGTTACAGTCGCCCCATGGCTTTTTTGGTATTGACTGACAACTAAAATCTGACTTCTGACAGTCAAAATTTAGGTATAAAACTAAATTTTTACTGTCAGAAGTGACAGCTGCTAAACACATTTTTTTGGAGATCATCTGGTTCGACGTAAGGATACGAAATTTGGTCTGGTAACTTTTTAAAGCTGTCAGTCAGAACCAAAGAAGACATGGGGCTACTGTATGTATATAGATATACAAATACGTTTTTATTAAAATGTAAATTAACCATGTCCAGAATTTAATCTTCAAATCATCGAAAGAGGGGAGCGGGTTCAAGTAGCCCTACCTAAGAAAAATTACAATTGTTAATAAAAATATTTAAAAATAAAACACAAAAATAGTTGATTGGGTAAATAAGCATCTAGTAGATAACTACATGGACGAGGAGTTTATTCAGATTAAAATTAGTGGGTTGTAGTTATAAAAGATTAAAGTATGTGCTCATCGAGAGCCTTCGTCACCCCCTTAGAATTGCTCAGCTAAAATAAGTGAATAATGCGTGTTTCTTTATAGATATAATGTATTATTTAATATTATGCTAATTTATTTTATGACTTAGTGAATTAAAAAAGGAAATTATCATTTTCAAATCCAAGAAGAACTAAGAGAAGATATTTCATCATGAAACCTAAAGATAAATCTTAAGACAGTGATAAAAATACGAACATAGAAAAAGCTAGATCTATTGTTCACAGATCTACTACTTAGACTGTAGTAATGATAATAGCCTGGGTAGATTGTTGTCTAATGTTTATATAACTTATGGTAGGATTGTAGTAACGATAATAACAGGTAAAGAGAGAGGTCTACTGTTCACAGAACTACTAGTAAGACTGTAGTAACTATAATAACATGGAGAGAGGTCTACTGTTCACAGAACTAATAGTAAGACTGTAGTAACTATAATAACATGGAGGGAGGTCTACTGTTCACAGAACTACTAGTAAGACTGTAGTAACGATAATAACATGGAGGGAGGTCTACTGTTCACAGAACTACTAGTAAGACTGTAGTAACGATAATAACATGGAGGGAGGTCTACTGTTCACAGAACTACTAGTAAGACTGTAGTAACGATAATAACATGGAGGGAGGTCTACTGTTCACAGAACTACTAGTAAGACTGTAGTAACGATAATAACATGGAGGGAGGTCTACTGTTCACAGAACTACTAGTAAGACTGTAGTAACGATAATAACATGGAGGGAGGTCTACTGTTCACAGAACTACTAGTAAGACTGTAGTAACGATAATAACATGGAGGGAGGTCTACTGTTCACAGAACTACTAGTAAGACTGTAGTAACGATAATAACATGGAGGGAGGTCTACTGTTCACAGAACTACTAGTAAGACTGTAGTAACGATAATAACATGGAGGGAGGTCTACTGTTCACAGAACTACTAGTAAGACTGTAGTAACGATAATAACATGGAGGGAGGTCTACTGTTCACAGAACTACTAGTAAGACTGTAGTAACGATAATAACATGGAGGGAGGTCTACTGTTCACAGAACTACTAGTAAGACTGTAGTAACGATAATAACATGGAGGGAGGTCTACTGTTCACAGAACTACTAGTAAGACTGTAGTAACGATAATAACATGGAGGGAGGTCTACTGTTCACAGAACTACTAGTAAGACTGTAGTAACGATAATAACATGGAGGGAGGTCTACTGTTCACAGAACTACTAGTAAGACTGTAGTAACGATAATAACATGGAGGGAGGTCTACTGTTCACAGAACTACTAGTAAGACTGTAGTAACGATAATAACATGGAGGGAGGTCTACTGTTCACAGAACTACTAGTAAGACTGTAGTAACGATAATAACATGGAGGGAGGTCTACTGTTCACAGAACTACTAGTAAGACTGTAGTAACGATAATAACATGGAGGGAGGTCTACTGTTCACAGAACTACTAGTAAGACTGTAGTAACGATAATAACATGGAGGGAGGTCTACTGTTCACAGAACTACTAGTAAGACTGTAGTAACGATAATAACATGGAGGGAGGTCTACTGTTCACAGAACTACTAGTAAGACTGTAGTAACGATAATAACATGGAGGGAGGTCTACTGTTCACAGAACTACTAGTAAGACTGTAGTAACGATAATAACATGGAGGGAGGTCTACTGTTCACAGAACTACTAGTAAGACTGTAGTAACGATAATAACATGGAGGGAGGTCTACTGTTCACAGAACTACTAGTAAGACTGTAGTAACGATAATAACATGGAGGGAGGTCTACTGTTCACAGAACTACTAGTAAGACTGTAGTAACGATAATAACATGGAGGGAGGTCTACTGTTCACAGAACTACTAGTAAGACTGTAGTAACGATAATAACATGGAGGGAGGTCTACTGTTCACAGAACTACTAGTAAGACTGTAGTAACGATAATAACATGGAGGGAGGTCTACTGTTCACAGAACTACTAGTAAGACTGTAGTAACGATAATAACATGGAGGGAGTGAGGTATACCATTCACAGAACTACTAGTTAGACTCTAGTAGCGATAATAAAATGAAGGGAGCGTGGTATTAAGCTTAAATAACTATTATTTATATGCGTGTGTTTAGATTTAGTTATAAATCATATGGCTTAATAGTGATAAAATTAACTTGAGACCAGGGACTCGCTTAAACAACACTTATAACTTTAGATATAAAAAGCAACATAAAATAAACATAAATTTATAAGGATAGCATAAGAATAGACATGATAAAAGAAGTAAAAAAACACACACAGGTGTTCTCAAAACAGTTTTGTAAAGAACAATGACGTCATTTCTATGCATGTAAACAGCTTGGCTTGGTGCCCTTAGGGTTTTAAATAAGTAAAGAGATGTTGAAGGACGTAAAGGTAAGTCCTACCTTTCAAAACTACCTTTCCTTATTCACTGAGGACAGGCCCTGAAGTAGGGTTTGGGGTTTGTAGGAAAGGGGGTAAAGAGAAACATTCTTGAAGAACATAGTGTCACATGAAAGCCCACTATGTGGAAAGTTGACCGTCAACCAATATGCTCCACCCACAGGAGACAATGTTTTTTTATTTAAATAAGTAAATAAACTGCACCCAAATAATGATGGCAGCTATCATAAATAGATATTGAATAGCTTCTAAAAACTGTGACGTGGGTTCACATTTTTAAATTAGCCGCGTATTATGGTTAGATGAATATATACTAATTAGGTTAATGTGTTAAGGATGAGTAAGGCTTATCATAGATGAAATATACCCACATTTCAATGGAAGTATCATTTAGGAAAACCACCCTTAATATACCCGACTGTTAATCGAACCCTTTCTCTCCGTCATGTTACATCCAACAGCAAGAGTGACGTACTATTATTATTATTATTATTATTAGCACCGCGTCTTATTACCTGTTCGGGTTATACGTACTTACGCTAATGTGTAATGGTAGGGTGATTGTGAGATGAAAACCACGGTGGAGGCCTGGCATTCCCCACATTCACAAGATGTATTGTCAGAGGTGAAGGAAGGGTTCGGTAATCAGATAAATCTGTGCCCGTACCGAGGATTGAACCCCGACCGCCAGCACAGAGGTCTGACATCTTACCCCTAGACAGCCAGGTCACCCAATGACATATTGGACAATTAAAATACTGGAGTAGTATAACATTGTCATCGATTCATCCTTGATATATTATACAAGAGAAACAAATATTCATTTAATATAATGGTTTGTATTTATTTAATTCAAGAATTTAATGCATATTTAAAAACCTCTTGACATATACCTTGAGTCATAAATGTATGTAATAAGATACGTCAAATTAAAACTTTTTAAAATAAATATGTTTATTTTTAATTTTGTTCTAAGGACTATAAAATCACTTTTACATTTAAAGGCTACAAGGAAAAAAAAAGGGAAATGTCTAGTTTTATCTTAAAATAGGTTATTTCTGCCATTTTTTAGACAAATGAACTACTTGACAACTTACTGTCACGTGATTATGAGCGTAAATATATTCATTAAGTGTTTAATTCTAAGAATACGCTACTATTTTACCATTTGTTTATCGATTTTAAAATTTAACATAGGGCCACTCAGAGAGTTTTGAATTGTTTTAACATCTAATTATTTTTGTTGGGTAGCCATCAGTACTCCATGGATTAACATACCTTTAAAATAAATGTTGTCGTGGAATATTATTTAACAGTTCCTTGGCTATAACATTTACTTTAATCTATTTTCAAAGTTTATTTAGAATTTAATAAAAAATAGGCTATTTAAAACTTTATTACAAATAATAGTATTTTTTACATAAATATGAATGTATTAGATAAGATCATAAACAAAACTTATATGTAAAAAAAAGTTTGTTAGTCAATTAGAGTACAAATGTTTTTCCAACAAAATAATAAAATATTTAAAATAATTTTAAATGTATTATTACTATTACGACTTTAATTAAGATATTTTCATGTTTTGGTATGCAATGAAGCTATTATTAATTTAATATAATCCTTGGGTAAATGTTTAATAGGGATGTTTATTGATGGTGCCTCAAATTAAGCTTTTTTTGTTGTTGTGAATCTCTAGTTTATATAATAAAATGCTTAGAAACTGAAAATCAAATCAAGAAGTAAATGGTATGGTTCATCACACAGACTTTCTCCCTCCTTTATCTAAAAATAGATATAATTACTCACAATTAGTAAAATATGTGAAACAATTGCATATACTGTTATAGAAACACTACACCAAAGATCATAAATAAAATAATATAAAATGTCAGAAATACATATTAAGGAAAATGTATCATCTCTGTTCACCAGAGAGCAAACTATCACTTTCACATACATCGATTAAAAAATACATTTGCCCATCTCAGAAATTATTTAGTTTATAATAATATATTTCAAATAAATTTCATTTTCACTTTTAATAATAGTCCCACTACAATTTTGTATGATATGCTATTTCAAATTTCAAAGACTTGCAGATATATTAGTTGGAAATTTACGCTTATGTAAACTACCCCTGAAGACATTTACATGGGAAAATGAGAGTTTAAATATTTTTTTTTGCTATATTAAAAAATGCCTAGATATGAAATTTAATTCAAATCCATAGAGTAGATTTTGAATATTTAAAAAAAAGTATTTATCTACTTATTTATTATGTAAAACAATTCCAATATACATCCGTTGTGTGTTTATTCAATTCTAATATAGCTATTTTGAACTAAATAATTAAGGCCATATTAGAAAAATTAAAAATTTTCAAAATTTGTCATTAGAAAACGAGTTTTAAATTAATTTATTTTAGAAAATCAACAAAATTAATTTTTTATCTTTTCAAAATTAATGTTTTGGTTACATAGATGATAGCTTAGGCTCCATTCCCAGTAACAGACAAAGACAGAGATAATAAATTGCTAAGAACCCTTTTTCGGTTTTAGGGGCATCCATACAAATCTCAGATTAATTCTTTTTTTGAAGTTTACAATACTTTCTCTACCTGAGGGGTGCGAGAATGTAAGAATCAAAGTTTTAATATCCGCAACGGTGGACTCATGAACTAAACGTCAGCTCATCAAGTCTGTTTTATAAGGTACTGAGTGGTTGGGATCCATCTTGAGATACTGAGGATAGTCGATACTTAATTGGTTTCCAGCATTTCCTCTTCTCATATGCAGGTACTCTTCCTCTAAAACCATACCTCTCTAACCGATTCAATGATCATATGGTTAACGCGTGGCTATCATGTTTGTTTGACATGCTGATGATGGATAGCTCGAATCCCGGTTGGATTTAATGAGGGTGGTTATTTATTATGTGATTACCCACCCTCCTTCCACACAATAGTCAGGAGATTACCTATAAAATTTTTCTCTTTTCATCCTAATCCCATTTTAATAATAATAATATTTGTATTTAATTCTAAAAGGCAGTAAATTTCAATGATAAAACCAATTAAATATAGATAGCTCACACAATAAAACAAATAAATAAAATTTAAAATAATTTATTTCTCATTTATATAAAACAGCATCTTGGCTTAGTAGATGGGGCATATGATTCTTGAGCTGGCAATACCAGCTTCGCTTCCCGGCAGGTCCAAACATTTGTCATTGGGAAAGTTTCCTCTTTCCCCTTTTACATTTGTGAATTATCGTATGGGGGACTGATTGTTGTGCAGATTCTAGTGTTAGTTCAGTTTAAGAGCCGAATGCTGATACGTTAAATAAATCCAGTTCTTTACCCGAAGTTAAATACTAATATTTTGTTATAGTTTTACTATTTTTGGTTTAAAATTTTGAACACTATATTATTATTATTATTATTATTATTATTATCACCACGTCTTACTACCCATTCGGGTTATACGTACTTACGCTAATGTGTAATGGTAGGGTGATTGTGAGATGAAATGAAGGACCTACAGTTTAACATGGAATCCGAACCACGATGGAGGCCTGGCATTCCCCACATTCACAAGATGTCTTGTAAGAGGTGAAGGAAGGGTTTGGTAATCAGATAAATCTTTGCCGCGACCGAGGATTGAACCCCGGCCGCCAGCACATAAGTCTGACACCTTACCCCTAGATCGCCAGGTCACCTTGAACACTATAGTGCCCATTTTTTTTATGTATTACTAATAACAAGTAGTTTATCTTTATCCCGGATCAAGCTGATATCAATCTGGGCTGAGCTCTCAGGTACTCATTTATTTAATACCCTTTTTATCCCTCTCATTTTAACATTTACCCTCTTTATTTTAATGAAGATGATGAAAAAAAAAGGAAAGGTTTCTATAAAAATTTGAAACATTGGAGCGGCAACATCTTGCGGGCCTCGCATTATCGCGATCAATGGAGCATTCAGAAACAACGAACAAAAACATTTTGCAATTATTTCAAGTTCGTACTTATTTCAGAATATTCTTAGAACCATTTTTAATATTAGTTTTTATCAAATAGCTGGGAAAAAAATATCTGTTACTCTGGCACAGAGAACAAACGAGAATCATTTCTCTCGAATCAAATAGGAGGGTGTATGATTCACAGATGTGTACCAAAAGTGGGGTAGAGGGGTGAAGACTCCAGGGGGGCAGATTCTCCCTTTCTACCTTCTATTCTACAAGGATTCAAATTTTAATAACATAATACACATACAAAGCAACACTTTTGTAACTAGCTAAAGATTGGTCTAATGCAAGGACTATATTTTAAGAGCAAATTTATTATTTAAATCTTCAAAAAATATGGCTAATAATATTCAGAATAATTTGTCCTGAAATACTAAATTATATAAAATTATATACATAACAATTTAACTATATTAATGATGTCCTCCCCACCCCGTAAATTAGATATTTGGGTGAGTTTCTAAAAATATATAAACAATGTCGTTATTGTGTCTTGCGTTGGTTGGTTTTGTGTTTCTCTCATTCATTGTAGTGTTCTCTGGTTTAAGCCCAGGAAAATATCTTTCGCTTATCGTTACTCCCACCAACTAATGATCTGAGATGTGATCCTTACTTTACATTCATTTCTGTTTCCGGCCTGTTGATTGGCTCAGCTTTTTATTCAAGTCATATATTTTCCACTCCCGGCTGGCTAGGCCTGTCTTAACTTCATATGCCTTGTAATCTAACTTCAGACTAGGACAAGCACAACATCAAGTCCCCAACCGTTAATTTATTATTGTGAAAGGGTAAACCCATACTTTCATTAATGATAAACTTTAGGTCATGCCAGGAGTTGAACTCGGGACCCTTAGATCAGTAAGGAGATAGGCTAACCACTGGGATAAGGTGTGGGACCCAAGATGCAATCTACACCTTTAAAATAAATAATATTAGAATTGTGCCTTCACCTATCCAAATGCTCTGCATGGTCAACTGGTTATTAGTTAAGCCAGATAGGGTATGCATGTATATGTATTTTACTATGTGAAAACATGTTACTTTCAAATACCAGACTTCGGGGACCGTATGGTCTAGGGTGATACTCTCGCACTAGGATATACTGATAATGATGAGGATATAGAGGTTAGAATCTTAGTTGGGTGTGTTGAGGTTGGTTTTTCCAGAATGTTTATTCCCCCCCCTCTATCTCTCCACGAAAATGCGGGTACACATAATCTAAATATAGCCTTCCTAATCCCTAAATCATTAGCATAATTAGTACATAAGCTTATATCCCGAACACGTAGTAAAACGTGATGCTTTAACAAAGTTCCTTAACTTTCACTACTCTTAGAGAAACTTAAACATTTTTAAAAATATAATTGAGTTTGTAGTTGTTGTGAATTCTAAAATACTCCATAAAGCTACACACCCATTCGGTGTTCAAATGATTTACCGGACTGCCAATGACAGACAGATTGGGTTAGGGTGTACTGAAGGTGGGTTTTCAACTCCCATTCTATGCAAATACGAGTACACTGGTTAAAAATTACCTTACTCATCCATAATATACTAGCATAATTAGTTTCTATGTATAAAACCCAAATGAGTAGTGACACGTGGTAATGATTAAAATAAAAATAAACTAAATAAACTAATTGGGTGACCTGGCGCTCCAGGGGTAAGGTGTCAGACTTATGTGCTGGCGGCCGGGGTTCAATCCTCGGTCCCGGCACAGATTTATCTGAATACCAAACCCTTCCTTCACCTCTGACAAGACATCTTGTGAATGTGAGGAATGCCAGGCCTCCACCGTGGTTCGGATTCCACGTTAAACTGTAGGTCCTCCATTTCATCTCACAATCACCCTACCATTACACATTAGCGTAAATGCGTATAACCCGAA
>CABEEJ010000585.1:97028-115428 GCA_901482245.1 Timema douglasi
TACCGGACAGCGCGCTTCGAGGGCACTTTTTAATACCAAGACGGAGAAATTATTCATCTGTGTTCTTTTATTCTGCCCAGAAAAAAAAAACACCAACGAAATATACTGCGTCCCTGCCTCACAATAAAACAGAACCTTCTTCTCTCCCCCCCCCCGTCTCGCCCCCCTCTCGGGCCTACAAGAGTCGTATTCTGTGCATAATAAACTCTGCATGGTTCAAACTGGCTTTTGGATGTGGGTTTGAGAGCTGGGGGGGGGGGGGCTGTGTCGGGGGAGAGGGGGGTGGTTTCGCACAGGCTGCGTACCCAGGAAGACTCGCGGCCGAGAAGGGAAGCGTTTTAACGTTCTCAAAATACAGATACCACGCCCCCCTGGCCATGTTTGATACATGTCGGCACGGGATTAAACTTAGAGAGTAAGGAAAGCATAATTTTAAATATATATACATTTATTATCATATAATTTATGGAAGCCAGAGTGTAGATTTTCAGCTGAGGGGAGTAAGAGGGGAAGTAGAGGGGAAGGAGGGCAGAATAGCGTTGTGTCAAGATTAAGATAGGTTTAATACAAAAAATAGAAAATACAAAAGGGTTCGCGCACATAACTTGACATCACGCAAGAATAGATTATTTATTTTCTTTGACGTGCCAAGCTATGTGAACGCTACATAAAATTTGATTTTGCATTTATTTATTTATTGGTAACATTGATTAAACGTTTTAAAACTACAAAGATAGTTACGTATCTACATATCAAAAGTAATTAAATATATGTATGGTGATTTATTAGATAAAAATAACCATTTGATGTTACGACAATATCATCTAAACAAACTTGAATCGATCGTTATTAAAATAGTTCTTGGTTCAGAGATAGCAATGAGATTTTCAGACCTAAGTATCAGTGAACAGATGAAAAGGCTGGTGCAACACCACAGTCGACAGCGAGGCTCCAGGCAAATATTTTAACCGGCGCGATAACAGCGTTCCTAGCGGACAGAAAGCACTACTGATTATATTTCAATTAATTCATGAACTTTAATTTTTGTAACGCTACGTTTACTATAGTTAATTTATAACTTTGTATTAAATTAGAGGACTTAATAGTTAATGTCTTAAAAAAAAATCTCAAAACGGTTATTGTATATTCAAAAAAAGCTTTTTATTATTATTACATACACACATACATACATAAACTGTGCATATAGCTAATAAAAACAACTCCTTACTTAATCCACACTTCTGTATACTTGCACACAATAACATCCATACACCGAGTCATACATGCTCTTTCATTATTAAAACAATATGTTTCTCTATTTCACATATTTTCTACAACATTTAGCTTTGTCTTACATGACCTACCCCTTCCTTTTGATCCACACTCTACCTTCATATATTTGTTTCGTCACTCGATTCACAATCATCCTCTAATCTTTCCCAAACCAACATAGGACGTTTCTTTCACATTGTCCTATTAGATTAGCTTTGAACAACACTCTTTCAGCATCCATTCATTACAGAATCTGTCGATAATAATATGTTAAAATATGTAACACATTTATTGATATTTAAGATCTTCAGCAAAAGAAATGAAAAAAAAAAAAATGTTAGAGAAGTTGATACAATTAGCGAGTAAGGTTCCTATCAAACTTTGTTCTAGATCTATGGATTGTAAGTTACATAAATTACAGTAATATTACCACAAAACATAAAGACCCTGGATATAAATACAGAGGTCTCGGGTTCGATCCCCGGTGCTTACAGATTCCCTGTAAAGCAGTTTGTCTGGAACGGGGTCAACTCAGCCTAGTGTGGACAAGTGAGGAGCTACCGGAAAGTAGTGGGTCTGGTCTAGAAACATGAGATTGGTGCCCAAAGGGCTCATTGTGCTGATCTCACAACAACCTATATCCACGTAAGTTGGGACTATCTTTGCCAAAAGATGGAGGCTGCTCGGAGTTTTTTTAGGTTGAAATTAAAAGCCATTACATATCCATAAAGGTGACCTGGTGGTCTAGGGGTAAGGTGTCAGACTTCTGTGCTGGTGGCCGGGGTTCGATCCTCAGTCCCGGCAAAGATTTATCTGATTACCAAACCCTTCCTTCACCTCTGACAAGAAATCTTGTGAATGTGGGGAATGCCAGGCCTCCAACGTGGTTCGGATTCCACGTTAAACTGTAGGTCCTCCATTTCATCTCACAATCACCCTACCATTCCACATTAGCGTAAGTGCGTACAACCCGAACGGGTAGTAAGACGCGGTGGCAATAATAATAATAATACATATCCATAAACACACACACATATATATATATATATGTAGAAATATATATATACATATATATAAATGTAATAACCTTCATTGAAATGGATTCATTTGAATCAAATTAAGATAAAAGTACTAGAGTAAAATATGAATTTGATCAAGATAACGCTTGTGATTTAGGTCCCGATAGTTCACATGCTGTGTTTGGCCTGGACAAATGAAATTTAATATTTTTCATAATTTTTAGTATATAATAGTCCTTTAGCGGTTGTTTTTATATTAAACAAAAATATTCCATAACAGGAGGTAGTGTTATTTGTATCGCTAGCTCTGCCAGGTTATTCGGATTTATTTTTGAAGCTTCAGATTTTCCCTGAGAGATGGCATTCTTTATAGTTCCAAAATATATATAACTCTAGCTATGTAATTGTGGTAATATATTGACTTTAAAAAACAAAAACTCAGTTCTAAGATGGTATAGATCAGCATTTTTGCAGTGTTAGCATCGAAACACTATTTTTGTCAAAAATACATCAATAGTGATATCAACAGTTGAATATCTGTGAGGGATGTCCTGGAATTTAACCACAAATTTTTTTATTCATTTAAAATGTTTGTCATCTAATGGTGGTAGGCTCATGTCAGATATTCAACAACTGTTGATATCACTGTTGATGTATATGTGAAGAAAATATAACTCTTATGTTTGTATTGGAGGATTTTTTTTTATTCTGGCCAAAAAAGAGTTGTTTTTTTATAAAAACTGTTAAAACACTGCCCCCTCTTAACTGGTTCCCAAAACGCTCACCAGTTTCCGATTTGTATCTTATAGGAAAGTTTGAGAAAACCTCTGGGCAGACCAATTACACATATCTTTTATCATAGAGAAATGAGACGGTAGTTATAACGAAGGTATAATTTAGAGAATATATAACTGCATTTGCGGGGAGGAAGAGTGTAGAATTGTTTTGGGGAAAAACACCTCAGAGGAGTTTATAATCATTAAGGGTTTGGAATCATCCCTGAAAAAATTAGACAAGATGTGACTTGCGGCTTTGTTATTATTATTTTGGTAAGATTGAACTAGAACCACTTTGTCTATTTGTTTGTTGCCAGTAAACCTAAAAAGTAGGCCTACTCCTCTGATCGAGACGAGACGAGACGAGACTTCTTCTGTTGTACTTCTTATTTTTCAGTGAACTAAAGCAAACTAAATATAATCACTCTATATATCATTATCAAACAAAATAGTGAAAAAAAACCAACAGTTTATAAGCAGTGGACATTTATTGCGGCTGGTATTGCGGGTACATAAGTTGGCACGTCATATGAGCTAGGGTGTGGAGGGGGAAGGTTTGGGGGCGAGTCTATGTATGTGTATTCTTGAATCTTCGTAATCATATAAAACACTACTTTTGAAGTTTCATTTTTTTCTAACATTTGAAGTTGTCGAATGTGTTTATGTATTGTTTAGTGCAAGCCAAGTCGCGGGCAAACATCAATTTTTATCCCAAAAGTGTATGCATCTTTTATAAGTCCTATTAAAAAATTAATTGAATTACATTTCTTTACCACTGTTTCAGATTATGCTTTCGGTCAATAAAAATATATTTACAAGCTATTATTTTATCTATTTTATTTAATATTTATTGTATTATCAAAATCGGAACATTATTATTACTCCCATTATTTATTTCTGCTAGCTTAACTTTGCTCTCGCGTATAGAAAGTGTTGTAATCTGAGCTGCAAAAAGAGGGTGCTACAATTTGTTTGAATGCCCATCTGTCTGTTTAACCATGTGTATTTATCTGTGGTTTCAACCATAATGGTTTGATGAGATAGGTTAAAACATGATATTTAGATGAACTATTGTAATTAGTAATAATTCCCTTTCAAACCCTGTGTTCCGTACACCTTGCCAGAATTAAAATGTCGACCTCCCCGTCACCAACAAACCAAACCAAACCAAAGAGCGTGATGTAACCAGTGGGCCCATCGATGCTGGTTTCTATTATCATAAATTTCTTATATAATTCTTGTGAATGTGGGGAATGCCAGGCCTCCACCGTGGTTTGGATTCCACGTTAAACTGTAGGTCCTTCATTTCATCTCACAATCACAATCTCACAATCACCCTACCATTACACATTAGCGTAAGTGCGTATAACCCGAACGGATAGTAAGACGCGGTGATGATAATAATAATATATAATTATATAATTGCAACTAAGATGTCGTAAACGAGAATAAGTGATCCTGGCGGGTAAATTGTGCTAATAGCTTCTCTCGCCCAGACACGAGACTGCTTCAGTCAGCGCTGGATAATCAAAAGGACCGTAAGCAGTAACTCAACATGTTTCATACTAACCACCTTGGTGACTGAATGGTCTAAAGAATCACTCTCGAGATTTACTAGACCGCTGTTTACCGGTCGGGTGCAATAAAGATGGTTTTCCCTGAATGGGTTTATGCTCTCCCTCAACGCAAATGTGGACACACTTACTTTAAATTCAAACTTGACTATCCCTAACACATTAGTATAAATAGTACTTAGAACCGTGAAGGGGTAGTAAAACGCGGTAATAAAAAACATTTTTCATCATTTTAACCAGTTATGTCTTTGCTTAGATCTCCCTTTTTCCTATAATAATTATACTCACTTTAAAAATATAAAGATATAATCTCAAGTAGATGGTGACTCGTGGATTTGAAAGCTCTGCTATATATCATGTGATCAACGTCACGGCTGTCTTCTGATGGTATGGGTGATATCCCAAACAGTGTTTTCATTAAAATTACTTATCTGATCTTCCCCTGTATAGTTCCCACATTGATTACTAGACTTAAACCTCCGGGTATATTTTATACTATATTGGTTGTGTTTGATGTGCGCTTTCTTACCCGACTGATTATATCAAAACACGATATATAAACTGATCCATTATAAAACAAACACAACTACTAGTCCTACATCCATTAACTCATCAATACGAAAGGGTATGCCTATATTTTACCTGTTATACATCTATTTACGTTAAGTAATCATACCTGTAACCCTTAGTTTGGTAGTGAAACGATTGAGAGGATATTAAGGTTACTTTGGTTGGTAAAAGGAGACCACGTTAGTTAACTTTCATATTTAGCTAATTAAATGGCACCTAATTATTGATATGTTTCAAACACATGTATCAATTTTAAGACAACATATTAAATGCAAAACATCTCACCTAGAGTTGAACCAAGGATATTTGGATCTGTAATCAGCCTCCCTTCTTACGCGGTTATCCTGATTTTGGAAACATTTCTAAACTTTATATAAAATGGGGAAACCGCTTGACCATAAAGATAATAATGATACTAAACTAGCTAATACTTTACAAAAAAAGTATTTGAAAATAGATTATTTGGTGTTATCGTTTGTACTACCTAGAAAAAGAGAATGCCAAGAATTTAAGTGCACAGACAAATCTTAAGAATTTTATTATTTGTTTATATTAACTACATAAAAATCAAAAATGAAGCAAATTGAAAGACGTTCTCAATATTAAGCGTCCTAGCTTACTGAACCAAACTGTGCTGTTGATTTATTATCAAGAAACAAAACTAAATAAACATAATTCACAAGAAACAGCATAAACTGAATGAAAACATATCTACATTTAAGATACAATTATAAACAAACTAACAGTGGGGATTAGCAACATGATCTCACAAAGAGTTTATTACATAATATTACTTCAAAATTTCACAAATCTTCTAATATTATGCCCTAAATATATCATCGTCATCATAAAATATATTACCTGAATATGGCCTAACAAATAACACAGAAACATGTCGTCACAGAAGACTAGAGCTCAAATAAGGAGAAGGGAATTAAAGAATAACAAAGAAGATTTATTTTTTTCATTTATTACTTTTTATAAATAAAAATGAACATTATTAACGCATTCTATTGTTTGTTTAGCGTAGTAACGCTAATGTTGTTTGTTTTAAGCTAGATAAAAATGGTGTTTAGTAAATAAAACCAACAGGCCCAGGGTGCTGTAACAACGTTTATATTGCATAAGAAAAATAAATTATCTGTGTGTTTAATGTGATAGGTCAATCAGAATTGAGATAACATAAAACATGTTTTTTGACGCCTGAAATTAGTGAGTTTTCCAAGAAATTAAAATGGCATCCCGATTCTCAATTCACATCGAAAAACTAGGGAAGTAGAGCTATGACACATGGATAAAACAAATTGAAACAGTTCTTATAAAGAACAACCACTAGAAATACGTCAATGGAACTGTTCTCAGGCAGGCAACAAAGGAAGGTGCCGACGTGTCAACCATTTCAGCAAATTTCCCACTCACGACCACGTGGGATAAAGCCAATCGTAAAGCTAAAGCTGAAACTGTCTTGGCTGTGAGTCCTGTAGAGCTTTGTTACATAAGACTTCGTGAAACATCCTATGAGGTGTGGCCAAAACTATAACTAGTTTATCAGTCCATGGGGACCACCAGGAAAGCGACTCTTCTGAAAAAGCTTTTGTTCACAAAAATGCATGAGGAGAAAACATGGCAGATCACTTCACAATCTTTCTCAACACAGTTGATAAATTCAACAAAATGGATATTCGCATCTGTGAAGAGTTATTAACTATAGTGTTATCGTATAATGTGTCAAATAGCTACAATAATTTTTACTGTGCAATCAAAGATAAATATGTTATTATTAAGTTAGCACCACTTCTTACTACCCGTTCTGGTTATACGCACTTACGCTAATGTGTAATGGTAGGGTGATTGTGAGATGAAATGGAGGACCTGCAGTTTAACGTGGAATCCGAACCACGTTGGAGACCTGGCATTCCCCACATTCACAAGTTGTGATTAATACACGTCTTGTCAGAGGTGAAGGAAGGGTTTGGCAGTCAGATAATGCTAAATATGAACTGCTGGATATAGATTCATTAAAAGTAAAACTTCTAGAAGGAAATGGTGCAAGAAATAAAAATAAAGATGACTCAGAAGGCGCAAGTGTTTGGTACTTAAAATCATACGGAGGACAAAAGAAAACTAAAAACAGATCATAAGATGCAAGAAATACAAATCAAAAGGCTAAAAACTAGTCAAAACCAAGGGCATGGTTGTACAAAAAAATAAAAAATTTCAAAACATCAAAGAAGTGCATGTAAGTGCAACCACTGCAAAAACATCCGGGCACATGGCAGCTGATTGCTGGACAAAAATCCCGATTGAAAAGCTTGTTTCAATGGCATCAGAGCAAATACATAAAATAGCAGAAGACATAATGACTTTGTAGTAATCGTCATAGAGCACTCCTAGAGTGCAGTCAACTCGAAGTGTTGACGTGTGTAAGCAGTGGAGCAACATCACATATGTTCCACGACAAGAATAATTTTTCAGAACTCACGCCAACCGTAAATCAGAATGTTAGGTTAGCGGAAGACAGCACGATAGCTTGGCGTTTGAAAACACGATATATCCGTCACTACAAGAAGTATTAGAAAGAATATATGCAGTAGAATGACAGAAAACGATGTAAGCTGAACTTTAATCTTTGTCGAAAATCAAGGCCTGGACATTGAAGCCACGTCCGAAAATTAAAACTATCATTGGCTCTCGATGGGTACTCAGGACAAAGTATGAACCCGATGGTAAAGTTGAATGCCAAAAAGGTAGATTGGTAGAGAAGGGCTACACTCAACGTCCTGGAATCGACTTCCTGAAACCTTTTCACCAGTTGCTCGACTTAGCTCAATAAGGTTATTTTGAAAATTGAAACATGACACCTGGACACGGGAATCGAAGCCGGAGCCTTTGGCTTAGTACGCTAATGCTCTTACAACTGAGCTATACAGCATTTGTCCCGTGAAAAGGGTCATTCTTCACTCATATTTTAAGGCAGAGTCTATGATGGACGTGCGGAAATCGTCGATTACAAATGTGTGATTTTATTAAGATCACGAGCTATCAGATAACGCAGCCACCTTCAACTCGGTAGTTGGATTATTGCTGCCATTTGTACAATTATTATAACTGTACAGGATTGCATATTAAATAATCAAAAAGCCAAAGCTAATATGTATGCGCTTAGTGAGGATTACTCCATCTAGATATCATGTTCTGAAAATTGACACCTGGACACGGGAATCGAACGCGGAACCTTTGACTTAGTACGCCAATTCTCTTACCAACTATTAAAAATTCGTCCCGTGCTTGAGAAATATCAAGATTTGCAGAATGCAGCAGAATTATTGAAACAGGAAAATTGCCAACCGATTTTAATTGTGGAAAGTGGAGTACGTTTTCTTTTTGCAATGTATGGGACTCCAATCTCAGAAGTTTCTAACGAAACTACGATATCTCAGATTCACTAAATTGACAAGACTCAAAAAACCTCTGCCAAGTTATCATCCCTCCCATCAACAGCTGGAACTGCTGAACAACATCTTTATCGTGGGAACTACCAGGTACAAACTTGGTTGGGCAATTAGTTAAACTATAAAGAGTGGGGAAGAGTATTTAATGATACTTTTTAGGGCCCATTATGACTTCACTAGAACCCACGCAAGATATACTTCTCAACTCGATTTTTTGTACGAAAGGTTTTGGGTCTAATTGTGGCTGCGGAAAATTCCGACAGCCATGCGGTATAATTTGTGGTCATTGTCATTGGAAATCAATCATACCTCAATGTCTCTCTTTATGCTGACTATGTTGACACTTCGCTTTATATAAATATAGAAGAAAAAGAAAACAATGCAATGAACCCAGTAGCGTATGCAGGATTGCCAAGTAGGGGGATGTTCCCCCGAACCATCGGAGGCCAAATTATTTGTGTAGTTATATACACCTATAATCCTTTCTAGGTGTTTTTTTTATTGGTATTTGTTAACTTTATCATTAAGATTCGTAAATAATAATCTTACGAAGAATCACTGACACTGAAAGAAAGGTAGAGGGTGAATCCTACTGACAAAATAACAATATTTTCAGAGCATGAAGATATCCCACTTCCACTCCTATGAAATAAATACATTTGATGATTGATCTAGAATCTAGATACAATTTATGATCCCATGATATTTTCTTTGCTCACAATGTTCAACATGTCAAGGCCCGCCCCTCCCCCATTTTCTTTTCTGATCTTCCTAGATCTCGGGGCATCCCCAAACTACGGTATGGGGGTTCGAGCTCCCTCAACCCACCCCCCGTGGGTAAGTTACTGAATGGACCCCATTAATACCTTAAGACTAAATTTATCAGAAGAAGCTAATGCTGAAAAAGACAAAGAGGAGTAAATGTCAGAGGTTGATCACTATAAAGAGGAAAAAGTGCTGAGATTGAAGACAATGACGAGTAAGATTAATAATTTCTATGTAAATATTGATCCCTTTTCAAAACATGGCTGAGGCCTACCGGGGAAACCATCTAAAATAAAAACGTGCCACGCATTCTACCTCGAAGGTGGTGGTAAACCGACTGCAATCCTGTTATTTTGTTGAGTTGGTGTTTTGTGGGCCATATAAGGTGAAAACTGTTGTCCATACGTGAAAATTTTATAACACCATATTCATAGAGAATCTTCCATTCTACAGTTTTAATATTTGTCATTGTTTTCTGACCAATAGGAAGCGAGATATACGTGAATATTTTTTTTTCATGACCTTTGACCTTGAATATCTTTCTAAGGTAACATGATATCGATGGGGACTTTTGAACGTTACTTACAATACTTGAATAAAGATGTGCCCAAAAATTCATCTTGGTGGGAATTATTCCACAGACGAGTCCTTAAATAATTGGACTACAGCTAAACCTTCATGAGTGAGCACGAGGAATAAACGGCTAGCTCATATGGTCTGGCTTACAGGCGCCGAATAGATCACGGTTTGAATAAGGCCTTGTGTACTTAGCGTGGTTTTCCTAAATATTTTCATACTATTTCCATGCAATCGTGGATATATTTTTCTAAATTATATCTCCCTCATCTTTACCCCCATTAAAGTAACAAAAGATTTCCTGGATGTAAATATATTTATATTTTGACCTCTGTCCCTCTATTTGTCCAGTCTATCCGCATTTAACTTCACTAACAAGGGCTTGGCCTGGGTGGTCTTGGAGTAAAGTGCTCAGATAAAGACCCAATGTTCGTAGGTTCAAGCCCAGCCGGGGTCGATGGATTTGTCTTTAGTAATAAAAGTCTGTAGCACAACTTCCTTCGGAGGGGAAATAAAATATTCAATCTCATGTTTATTGTGACATGTAAAAATACCTTCCCTGGAAAAATTGTTGGACCCTTTTGATCTCGCTCATAGAAATTATTATGTGCTGATATAATCAGCCGGTTCAGAAAGTGCGCGTTAAAACCTCAAATAATTTAAAAAAAATTAAATTAAATTATATAAAATAAGTTGTGATAAATAAAATAGACTACAGAGGAAATGTGTAATCGCTTCAGAATGGTCTAAGCAATAATTTTTGTTTTAGAGAGGACTGCTAGTGAGAAGGTGAATGGGGTTCGAATCCCGGTTGGTTATATTGAGGGTTGTTTTTCCTAAATGGTTTCCCCCACTTCTTCCCAGAAAATGCGTGTAGATTACCTCAATAACTTGTACAAGTAGAAAGTAAAACGTCCCAATAAGAAAAAAATAGAAGAAATGTACACATGCCTTCACAAAGAAAGAGAGTGAAACTATATAAAAACGAACACATTCGGCCAGGATTCAAGCCCTGGCCCACCGTCAAACAATACTATATGCTATTGAGGAGTATTTAATTTCTTACAGCCCGTTTGAGATGTAGAAATGATTTAATAAAGATAGTAAATGATGAATTATGAATATATAGCTACTGCCCATTCACCGCTGGAGTGGTGGTAACTAACCACTATCAAAAGCTAAAATGTATCCATTCGCCAAGCCATGTGATCTGCAAGACTTTTGACAGTCAAAACTTTTACGTCAACCAATTTTTTTCTAAGTACTATTTTCTTTTAACCATTTAACATGATTTAAATACAAAATTATAAAAATAACAGTTTGTTTGTTTCATTTTTGTGCAATTGGCACCTGTGGTTCACAATTGCTGTACAAACGAGAGCTTCTAAAAAGTGGCGTTCTCTTCACAAATTAAGATGGTGAACAAGACAAAATAAGGGTGGTCAAACAAACCGTCCGTGTCTGGTTGTATCTATAAGAATGTATTTACAAAACAAAAACTTTTATTTTGTAACAAATATTTGGTATGTTTCTTTCTCTAGTTTTTAAAACACATTTATTTACTTCGGTGCCATTCATAACAAGATACAAGAGCTAATATAATACTTTATAACTTTTTATTCCATGTAGTATAATATATTTGGCTGTCATTATCACAAAATATGATAACATAAAAAGTTTTATTATTCATTTTTTATTTAAATTATTTATAAAATGTCAATCAAACAGTAATCTTTAAGGAAGAATTATCATAATAGTTTGGTAGAACTTTTAATTTATATTAAAGTATTAGTTAGAAAATACTAATTATTTCCACATTGGTTATTAACTTATTATTAGTGACTTTAAACCAATATTTGAAATAAAAATATTCTTCTAAATATTGGGTGACCTGGCGGTCTAGGGGTGAAGTGTCAGACTTCTGTGCTGGCGGCCGGGGTTCAATCCTCGGTCCCGACACAGATTTATCTGATTACCAAACCCTTCCTTCACCTCTGACAAGACATCTTGTGAATGTGGGGAATGCCAGGCCTCCACCGTGGTTCGGATCCCACGTTAAACTGTAGGTCCTCCATTTCATCTCACAATCACCCTACCATTACACATTAGCGTAAGTGCGTATAGCCCGAACGGGTAGTAAGACGCGGTGCTAATAATAATAATAATAATTCTTCTAAATATCAGTTACCGCCAATAATATGGCGAATAGGCTGAATATATCCAAATTTGCGTGGGGAGAGTTAAGTAACCCATTTAGAGAAACTACCCTAATTACACCTGACTGAAATTGGAACCGACAATCAAACACGATACGAAGATGATGCGTTTGAAACTACGTAACAACCTATGATGGTAAATTACAGTTAAGTCCACGTGATAATTGTTATGTATAGACAACTAATAGAGTTCAGATACTCTAGGCTCAGTAAATGTTGAATTGCGACCACTCCAGCACACATATCCTCCAAGCCTTGCGGCACGCCCAGGGGAGAGGGGCTATAAAAGCATCTTGCGACTCCATAAGGAGTTTGGCCTCGTCTCTAGCAAGTGGAGAGAAAGACAACAGAATGGTAAGTGAGGAATGGAGTGAAACACGGACGGAGTGTTTATAAATAACTTCCTCTAAACAGTAGCAAAACGTGTGCATAACTTTAAATACAAGTGTACGTGCGTTTAGCTAACAAACAAACAGAAGCAATCATTTAAAAATTACAAGTAGAATTTTAGAACGATTTTTGTGAATTCTAGGAGAATAAATAATAATTATTATTATTACTATTAGCACCGCGTCTTACTACCCGTTCGGGTTGTACGCACTTACGCTAATGTGTAATGGTAGGGTGATTGTGAGATGAAATGGAGGGCCTACAGTTTAACGTGGAATCCGAACCACGGTGGAGGCCTGGCATTCCTCACATTCACAAGATGTCTTGTCAGAGGTGAAGGAAGGGTTTGGTAATCAGATAAATTTGTGCCTGGACCGAGGATTGAACCCCGGCCGCCAGCACAGAAGTAGGAGAAGAAAGAGTTGCTTAAAATACATTATAAAATTTACTATTAATGTTGCATTGTTTGTAAGTTTAAGTTTTTAGGTTTTAAAATAAATACTTTGAATATAATATAAGTAGGGCTGCACAGAGAAGTCAGCAGTATAGCGAATAAAACTGATGGTTTTTAATTAGTCGCGACTTAAATCACCGCCAGGATTACTTGTGTTTTCCAACAGTTAATGTTGCTTGCGTTTACAAAACTATTTATTTTCTTTTTTCTCTATCCTCCAAGCCATAAAAGAGCTTTGTAGTAGGTTTGGACAACAAACATCAATGTTTTCAAGGCTTTAATGTTTAAGTTTTGATGTTTGTGATTGATGATTTTCAAACATCAAAGTTTTGTGTAGAATTCTTAGGCACCAATGTGAATACCAATATCATTTCTTCTCGATATTTGTTAGATGGTTGGGAGGGTAGTTCAACTCTCACACTCACTTAACTAACTTACTTTGTGTCAGTAGAACATGATAGTTCCTGCTTGCACATTAAACGAAACAGTTGTACCGCACATTTTTCTTTATAGATCAACTATGATTATAACATTACACGAAACTGTAAACTTTAAATGTTTAATAAAGTCTTTCGGCTATTACAAATTAATGAACGTTCAATAATCTAGTATCGAAAATTGTTCTTTATTTGGATCATCTGTGGTTATAGCTAAAATCTGCACGCTTAAAGTAACCAAGTGGTTAAATAGGTCTAATTAACAATTAAACAAGAAGAAGGTTTCATAAAGGTTTCATGGTAGCAGAGCGTGGCTTAAATCTAACAATGCCTCAACATTATCAATATTTTCCTTGACCCCATTTAAAAATGAACGTAGCCATCTTAAGTGGCTTCATAGTAGTCTTAAGTTTTACTTTATTTTCTTTCAGTTTGTTCATGCGTCCAGCTACAAGTGTCCCCGAATCTACTAAATCAGAAGAGTTTTCACTTATCCATGTGATAGCTTTTTGAACACTTTTCTAATCCGCTAATTAAGGTAAATTTTCTCTTTCACGATCTGAGGTAGCATCACCATCACCTTTCAATATTATTTTCTCATTCTTTGAAGTTGTCTTTATTTCTTCAGTGATTGACCTACTAGTTTTACTTATCAAAGATTTATTTCCAGATTCTCCCTTATTTTTACTGAAAATCTTTTACCTTCAAGGTCTGACCTTCTTTCTCTATATATATTACGCTTCTTTTTTTTATAAGTTGTTTCATATTTAGAAGAATCTGAATGAATTGCTTTGTTTTTTTGTTGATTTATATGTATTTTTTCTTGCTCTATTTGATAATCGAAAAGTATGAATCATTTTCATTTTATAAAGCTACGTTCC
Source organism: Timema douglasi (assembly GCA_901482245.1). Taxonomy (NCBI): domain Eukaryota; kingdom Metazoa; phylum Arthropoda; class Insecta; order Phasmatodea; family Timematidae; genus Timema; species Timema douglasi. Next base: position 111,411 of record CABEEJ010000585.1, read on the forward strand.
AGTTATTTTGACGATTTAATTAACTTTTCTTTTGTCCCTTTTAGTCTTGGTAATTATATGAAACTAATTTATTTGTATATTGTAAAATTAAGATGTCATCAGAATTTGAACTACCTTCTCTGTTTCGGGTAGTTTTATGATCTTTTGTGTCAAATGATCTATACTTCTTAACGTTTTCAGCAGTAATGTCTTTGGAATCAGAAGATGTACTATTATCATTCTTCTGTTTATTATGAGAACTTCAATCAGACCTCCTCAAACGATATCGAGAAGTAGATACAAATGAAATTTCACTATTACTAGCAGGTGACTCATTAATTCCAACCCTTTCTAAAGCCCTTCTTTCTTTAGAATATTTGTGTTTCCTCCCGAGTTCTAGTAATTTTTCTTGCTTGTCATGTTTTATACGTTTCCTTTTCTTGTTGACAAAAGCTTGTGTCACCCAACAGAATGATCTCAATTCTCAGAGAGGCTCGCTATCACAAATAAAACAAAGCCATTACTCTGATTCAATGTCATTTAGAATGGAGCGTTTTAGATTCCTCGTGATACAAGCCTTACAGAACGCACAAGTACACTTAGCGCAGAAGTATAGCATCCCACCTTGCCCACACCGTCGGCAGTATTTGTCTGTCCCGTCCTAATCCACCGAGAAGTCACCATCATCATAGATCCCGGAACATTTCTGGCAAATTAGGACGTTGAGGGAAGGATTTCTACTTACACTCTTCCCTTCTACGATTAGTTCCTTCAGGTATCTACAGTAGCCCCATGACTTCTTTGGTGCTGACTGACAGCTTTAAAAAGTTACCAGACCAAATTATGTATCCCTACACCAACCATATGATCTGCAAAAACATGTGTTTAGCAGCTGTCACTTCTGACAGTCAACATTTATGTATATACCCAAATATTGACTGTCAGAAGTCAGCTGTGAGCTGTCAGTCGGCACCAAAGAAGCCGTGGGACTACTGTAGTACATGTTGTGAATTTAATATTTTCCTCAATTACTTTGGCAATATCTGGAAAGCGTTTCCGCCTAAAATTTAGTTCCTCCATGGTTTCCTCAATCCATAATGAATTGTAGCTGCGGCGAGGTTTCATTGGAGATTTATCCTGTTTTTTTGGGGGGTATTAGGTGTTTTGAATTACACTATGGGGCTGATTTTTTTTCTGTATTTATGGATATACCCTTATATGAAATTATATTTCCTAGGTATTCTAGTTGCGTCAAGACAACTTGTATTTTTTTGGGGCTTTATGGTTAATCCCAATTTGCGTAATTTTGTAAACACTTCTTTTAAATGAACCCTATGTTAGCTTATATTGTTTAAGTAGACCACTAAATTGTCTAGGTTATTATAAACGAAATTATATTGAATATCTCCGAAGATTATGTTCCCAGATAAAAAAAAGGAGATGTTACGGTAGAACTGAAAGAATTGTCCTGACTAAATTCAATTAATATGATCAACAACAATGCCGATAGTAATGAATTGTTAAAAGACCCATTAAATGAGTTCAATGACGTTATCACAGGTAAAATCGGTAAGACTAACGTATTTGAGGATGAAATTTTCATATTGAACAAAATACCTCTTAGATCCCGTTCATATTATTTTGCCCCTACCAAGCTAAATATATTACGCAACCAGATAACTGAACTTTTAAATAAAGACATTACAATACTTTATAATAGTCCATTTGCTTAAGCTGCCTTTTTTAGTTTCCAAACAAGGAAAATCACCCCTTGAAGTAGTGGATTATCGAAAATTAAATAAGGATATACGTTTTGAAGCCACTCCTTTACCTAAGCAAGAAATGGTTTTCCAATCTTTAGGTAAAGCAAGAATATTTACTTTGTTGGATTTAAATAAATCATTTCGCAGGCTCCTTTAAAAAAAATATGTGCAAGCATTTACTATCATGTTCGACTGACCCAAAGTAAGTTAGTTAAGTGAGTGTGAGAGTTGATCTGTGGTCCCACCCGCGCGGAAGATAGAGAGCAGGACCACGTGACCTGACCTCTAGCGCCACACACGGCGGGCCCAGAGTTCAAGAGCACGCGGTGACGGTAGAGTGACGTCATACTCTACACTAGTTAAATAAAAGCAAACTACATACGATACTTTTTCCCTTTTTAAATAAAATGTCAAACAAGTTACGTAACATTTTTTATCGAATATGTCCTTTTCTATTCTAGTGTTTTTTTAAGTTGCTAATGCAATAATACTTCCATTAGTTTGAATAGTTATCTAGATTATAGGTGAATCTAAGATCAAATCAAATAAAAATGTTGAGCATTACCTAGGTTTAAGATCTATTTGATAAATAATCACAATTTGCATACTAATATCGTCACAAAATTAATTTACAATTTTATGTTGAAAATTATCAGAAATTTATAAATCTCAAATAAAATAAACATAATTTCTTTGAAAAAATTACAAAATAATTGCCAAATATAACGTAAGCAAGACTGTGAGTCATGGGGAAGGGGGGGGGGGAGGGTTATTTTTTTATTACAAAAGAGGGAAGAGGGTCCAAAATGCCCAAAAGGTTGGTTACGTAGTGTTTGAAGGCCCCCTTTGTCCTATCATCAGCACCGCCAACATTTCCGTGGTGCGTTGCTTGATGACCTTGTTTTGTCAACTAATGGAAGGCCACCAATTCTTCCACCAGCTGATTCAGTTCCCACGGAAGGGTGAAGGGGTGTGGTTTCCCCCTCCGAACCGCTCCGCGGCTTGAACACATGTTGTCTTGCGTGTGTGCTTGTCTAGAATCTATCAGTAGTCGCTGTGTAAGTACTTTAATTGAAGTCTTGTTTGCTATCATGTCCTAGACTATATGTTTTGAACTGTATGTTTTGGTGAAAAAAGAACAACAAGTTAAGAGAGGGTTAGCTCCGAAATTATGGAATGGTTTTTTTAGGGTGGGTTCAGTCTATATTTTAAAGGGTTTTCAATGTGAGAATTAAACCTTTAGACGAAGGGGTAACCTCTATCAACTCAATTACATTTGAATTATCTCACTAATGTTGGAATAGAAATCAAATTAAAGTTCACATAATGAGAAGCGACAAACTCACGTAACGTAAAGAAACACGTTGTGTGATCAGTACTAACGTGACGTAAACACTAGATTATAAAACAAATAACTTATTAGAATTGTTTGAAAACAAATTGTTATTTAAAATATAACTCAAGAATTTATGGCTAATTAGGATTAAAATACAGTTTATCTTTCTTTATGTTAAAGTTCTGCCCTAGACAGTTCCTAAGTCAAGTTAACGTTTAATTTGCTGTATCGGGATGGTTTTCATTAACAAACACGAAGAGAAACTTTACGTCACGTCACTTTAACGATGAGTTTATCTCGATACTGTCATAACTTGTAAACTTCTAGTTTACGTGTATAATATTAAGTTCCTAAGCTTCAGTTTAATGAAAGGTAGAAGGGATGCACATAATAAATTATGTCCTACAAATTAGGCTACTACCTTTATATCCTGTGTCATAAATGAAGTTAAACATGGTGCGATGACTTTTATATATACACTCAAATGTTAGAAAAATATTCATCTACTGTACAAGACATAACTTTATACTTTAATAAGTCCAATATTTAGCATCATTATACAGAGTGTTAATGAACAAATGATACAACATTTTATGGGAAATTTATGAGTGCAGATGGAGAATTTTGATAAAGGTAACCAATATTCAGAGAAGAGTCCTTCTAGGTGGAAATCAAGATGGAAATGTGCAGGAGCAAAATATGTAACAACACACTTTTGTAACTGGAGTGTGTCATTGCATGCACGTGTGATGGTTGTTCCAGTTATCTCAATGCTGCTCCAGGGAAGCTACTGATCAGACGGACCTGCTGCTCGTGCAAGGGGAAATACGTAGACATTTCAGGAAGGTGGACATCTTGTACCATAGACGATACCCGTACAGACTGTATCCACGACTGGAACAGCACCTACAGAAAACTACCCCCCCCCCCCCCCCCCCCC
>CABEEJ010000585.1:115738-168762 GCA_901482245.1 Timema douglasi
TATTATTATTATTATTATTATTAGCACCGCGTCTTACTACCCGTTCGGGTTATACGCACTTACGCTAATGTGTAATGGTAGGGTGATTGTGAGATGAAATGGAGGACCTACAGTTTAACGTGGAATCCGAACCACGGCGGAGACCTGGCATTCCCCTAAACTAAATTAATTGTGGCGATTTGAATTAGTTCTTTTACAATTTGATAAGAATCGATATAATGATTAAAGATGTTCAAGAAGAATAAAGACTTGTTATAGTCTCACCACTAATGTTTCTTCAATAGTAAAACAAATGATCTCAGAAAATTATAATTTCTGGCACTCATAAAATGTTAACTTGTAAATAACAACACGTATAGATGTAATCTGAAACTAAATAATAGCCATATCCGTATATCTTAGAATTATAATTTGGTTGAAAGTCGAGGTAGTTCTATTGTTACTAAAAATATACTTGGATTTAAAGAATACTTTATTCAACAGTGCATTATATAAATAGTTAAGATATTTTGTGAATGTGTTTAACATACATTATGTGAAGGGAAAATATTTCTAACTTATCTCAAGCCTACAATATATATTCATTTTTTTGTGTTCTAAAATATTAACATACTTCGAAATGCCTCACTGTGCTTTCTGTACAACACAAATCTAACAATAATATGACGAGGTTGGGTCAAGTTCTTTGAGCTTACTCGATGACTTTTATCAATGCCGTCCAAGTCTATATTTGAAATATTAATTTTGCTGAGAAATATGTCCAATACTAAAACATCTGTGATTTATCTGTACTCTCAGAGACTAAAAAAAACAACTAACACTGTTTAGACTTTGGTATTGTTCCAGATCGTCTCTAGTTTTGGAAATCTCGGCTTTTCAGGTTATTAAACTCGTTTTCATGTATCATGATTTCTCTGGTGAAATTATTATTCGATTCAATTTAGAAATAGAGCTTGGATTAGTATTGATCTCTTCCATAACAGTGAGTTTCACGACTTCCGTAATACTTGTGACGAGAAGAGAAATAATATATTAATTTTGCAAGGCCTCGTTAAATCTCTCTGGCACCATGGCAGCGTATTTTGCACGTTTGTATTAGGCAAAATTACTACTACAGTATAACTTTGATAATCCGAAATAATTGGGACTTGGGGTGGTTGGGATCATCAATTCATTAACAAGTCTGTATTTTATTTGTGAAAAAAGACAAATCTAATATTATATAATAAATTACAGTAAAATATATATATTTTTTACCAATGTGAAGGTTTAATGCGCAAAAAGATAGGCTGTGTAATATTTTGATAAACATTTAATTATATAATAGTAATCATAATAATCATAAAATAATGACTAAAATTCTCCAATTAAAATAATCGTAGCATGCTCATGTGCTTTGAATAAATAATAATCAGACTAGTTTATATTAGATTATGGTATTTCGTGCGTCTTAACCTCTATTGTCTTACAATCTTAATGTCTTAAACTACAGGGAAAATGAAATGATATGAAGACATAAACTGACATTTAAAAAGTTTTGAATTAAGAGGTAGCGTAGTTGGGATTAATAACTTGTGATAGTTATGATGATAAGTGATTATTAAAAAAAGTTTAAACCTTTTTTTTACATCCATTTCCGTTTTCAGCCTGTGGTCCGTTTTTATTCAAGCCATATATTTTACACTACCAACTTGCTAGGCCTGTCATAGCTTCATATGTCTTATAATATAACTTAAGACAAGGACAAGAACAATATACAATCAACGCTCGTTAATTAATCACTCTGAAAGAGTTAACCCACATTTTAACAATGACAGTTTTTTTGGCCATGGTGGAATAGAGCCCGGGACCTGTAGTTCAGTAGGCAGGCAATCTATCGACTGAGATAAGATGTCGGATAGTTAAAATTAATAATTAAAATTAAAAAGGCATACATAATACAAAAAGTATAAATGTTTAGAGGTTACAGCCATTTGCTTTAACGTAAACAGACTAGTGGAAGTCCTTGTCGCAAAAGGACTTCCATCCGTCTTGAGCCTAGTAACTGGCATTGAATTATCTTACAACAAATACCCATAAGTAGTTGCCGCTACGTTGTTATCGTCTTGTGCTTAAGGGGAGGGTTGGTAGGGTATGACGGATGCATGTGTTGGTTTGCATGACATGCTGAATATGTTGCCTACTCCCCGGGTGCATATGGTCCCGAATTTGATACCTCGTAGCACTGACATTCTGCGTTTCCGAACCCAAGCTCATTACATGTGAAAAATTACCCTCTCTCCCCACCAAAAAAAGTATAGTATTTGCCTGGAGTTCTGAATAACCCTCTATATCCATAAACATAAGTCCTAGAACATTAAGTGTGAATGTTATAATCTAGAAATGTGTTTGTGTTTAGATGGCAAACCAAGTGGCTTACACTTGTAAATTTGGCAATGAAATTTCTAGTTTCTAATGTCAAAGAATAAATAAGTATAAATATGTATATAAAACTTCACATACATAAAATTATCAAGAATTACCATTTTGAGAAAACACTTTGTCTCCGTAATTTATTATTGCCTTACATAAAGGGATGATATATTTAAACTTCATTTTATAAACAGTATAATATCTACAAATGTTGTGCTTTGAACATTTTTTAAATACTTCTCAAATTTAGTTTTAAACAATGTAAATGTAAATGGGAGTTCAAAAGGAATGAAAAAAGCCTGGACATGTATTTTTACGTTTGCAGTGTATCGTAATGTCCACCTGAATTAGTATCTGCATTGTCTTCGGATTTCTTCATTCAGGCCCTAAAAAGATTCGTGGCTCATTGGGGATGACCATCTGTCATAGACAGTGACAACGGGAAAATCTTTGTCGGTACAAAAATTTCTTTTTTCACAATTGTACAGAGATAAAATTTATTATTTCAGCTCAGCACAACGAATTGTTTGGAGATTCAATCCTCATGCTGTTCCATGGTGGGGTAGGAGCGCCTTATTGGCATAGGAAAATCCTTGCTTTTGAGAGCACTTGGAAGATCCTGGCTGACTGTTGAGGAATTAACAACTGTGCTAACTGACTGTGAGGCTATAATGAATCCATGACCTTTGACCTATTTATCAGTATATCCTGACAGCCTGACTCCATTGACACTAGCTTTATTCCTTCAGGACCTCTAAGAATTAGGAGTACCTGGTTGGGACCAACTGGGAACAACTGATCTGAAACAGAGGTCAAGGGACTTTCAAATCTGCGTGAAATGTTGAGGAAGAGGTTTCGCAGTTAATAACTGTGTCGGCTAGCTGCAAACTCAAAGAGACAAGACTGAATATAATTTAAAGGTCGTTGAAGTGGTTCTCACCGGGCATGACAACCTCAAATGGCTGGACTGGCTCTTAGCTGTAGTAGAAGAGTTGTATGCTGGACGTGGTGGAATTCATCGACTGGTTCGGCTGATAACGGGTCTTGGCACTGTCATGAGGTCTATTCAACGACTGTACATTCTCGAGGCAAAATAATCAAACTCAAGGTCTACGCACTCTAGCTTGTCGATGACAAGAATACTCTGAACTTTGTCAAAGTAATATTGTCTGTGAAAGTTGTTTATTTGTTTTCTGTTGTTTGGAATGAGAAACTCAAGGTGCGAGAGTGTAATATTGTTTCAATAGATAGATGGACTTGTTAAGTATTGTTTCACAATATAGCTTGTTAAAATTATGTCTATATCTTTAATCATGTTTTGTTTATGATTTTAAAATTGAATGTTCTTTGTTTACTTTGTTTTATATATGGTCAGCATTTTGGGGCTCCTGTTTAAATGACGATTTAAATAATCTTTAGACACAAAAATTCTTTATATTAGCATAAAAATCACATCAAATTTATTCACGTCAGGTAGAAGATAAGTGACAGAGATGGTATATCAATAACCTACAAAAGACACTTCTATGGACAAACGGAGCAGAAGAGGAAGGAAGGTTACTACCAGCACGATATTTAACATAATGTAATTATTGCGGTAGAATTCCAGGGAACAAAACCACCCTGTATACACGGTCTTCATTTATCTCGTCCAGGCCTTTGACTCTGTTAATCGAGATGCACTTTGGAGGATCTTAGCTTTGATTGGCTGCCCCCATAAATACACCCAGATTATTCGACAACTACACGATATCATGAATGGTACTCATCTGATCAATGGACTTGGTAAGCCCTTTGAGATCACAACGGGTGTCAAAGAGGCATGTGTAATTGCCCCCCTCTATTCTCATTAATTGTTGTAATTATAACTTATCTTATAGATGGAAAACTGCCACCGAGTGTAGAAATAGTGTACAGGACGGATGGTGGCTTATTCAACCTAACAGACTACGAGAGATGGCCAATTTCATTTCTTTAACATCAGTATGAGGATGACAACGTTGTTTTGTCGAACTCAGAAGAGAACCTCCAGGCTATTTTGAATACATTTAATGAGGCATATAGTTAATCGGTATGGGCATTATTATCGGAAAGACGCAGACTCTCTATCAACCTTCACTCAATTCCAACTTTGCAGCTCCTGCCACACAATTAATGGGAGTTCTTGAAGAACATCGAACACTCTCCTTACCTTACCAGTAATCTATTTACTAATGCAAATATTGATTGTGAAATCAAAAACCTTCTAAAATATTCTAGGGCAACTTTTGGATGTTTGCAAGAAAGTATCTTTGACAGCCATAACATAAATCTCAGACCAAACTGTGTGCGTGTACCAAACAATCATAATACCAACTCTTACTTATGGGTGAGAAGCTTGGACCACCCACAGAAGGCACCTAAAATGCCTGGAAAGGTACCATCAGCGTCTTAGGAGAGTCCTCAGAGTGAACTGGCAAGACCAGTGCACTAACATCAGTGTCTTACAAGTGGCCAATACCACCAGTATTGAGGCGTTGATCATCAAACATCAACATCGATGGAGAGGCCACGTTATTTGAATGCCCAGAACTCGACTCCCCAAGCAGATTACTGTATGTGTTAACAGTTGAAGGATGGCCAACGATACCTGGGGGAACAGCACAAACGTTCCAAGGACGTTCTTAAGTCCAACATGAAGAAGTGCCTAATCGACATTGACAGCTGGGAGGATACAACGGCTGATTGCCTGTCGTGGCGTCGGCTTTTCCACGAAGGTCAATAACATTTTGAACTACAACGACGAAAACGCCCATCTGACAAAAGTAATTCCAGTAAAGAATGAATACATCTTAAGAGCGTCAATCCTCAAGAGTCAGCGGTTAACGCAGACATCGTATGCCAACACGGTGTAAGAACCTGTAACGTTAGTATTGGACTTTACAGTCACCTAAGAACCCACAAGATCAACTGATAATATCCGTGGAAGACAATCATACTCGTTAGTAAGTGATAGCCAATCATCATTGAATTTTGTGTTTATATTTTATAAGTATAATGACTAGAATACTCTTATCTTCATCAAAGTAATATTGTCTGTGAAAATTATTTATTTATTGTCTGTTGTTTTGAGTCATAAACTTAATGTAGGATGATGTCATATTATTTTAATAGATTGACCTATAAAGTATTGTTTCACAATAGAACTTGTTATATGTCTATGCTTCTAATCATGTTTTGTCTTTGTTTATAAAATTGTTTGTGCTTTGTTTCCTTTGTTTTGTAGATTGTCGGCATTTTGTGGCTTCGAATTAAAATATATATTATATAGTGTTTTTATGTACAATTCTTCTTTGTATATTTGTTTGAATATTATCTCAAATTTATTTACACTGGATAGACTATAAGTGATATATTGTGCTGTTTAATCTTGATTGTTGAGGTTAAATAATGAATTGAAGAGCAATGTTATTGACTATCAACAATAGAAATAACATACGCCGACAATTATTCTAACCTGAAAAAGCTATATTGAAAATTTCACTAACATTTTTACTATAAATAATTACGAAATGACTTACATGCCTAAACTGCACCAGTTGAGATGTTTTTTCAGTGATTCGGTTTTAAATTCCGCAGATCCAAGTGTTGAAAATTATTTTAAAATATTTCTTTGGCAGTCAAATTTACATCATTATGTCAAATTGAAACTTTCGAGCAGTGAAGACAATTTAAATTTTGAAGAACCAAATTCCTCCGTATCGCCCTCTTTGCCACTGCCTCTGCCACTGCCACTGCTACTCACCAAGTCAAAATAAATATTGGCAAATACCTCGAAAGGAATGGTTGAGAAAAGCTTTCTGCGGAAAGTCTTCAAAATTATCTTTGGAAAAAATGAAAGAAGGAAAAATTAACTATGTTTATTGAGCTATTGAGAAAGACCCCGAGGAAAACGCCTACAAATTAGCAATGTTCCAATAATGGGTGATAAAATCTCATTATATTTTTCAAAATAATGAAGAATATGAAATAGACACAAAAAATTGAAATGTGAGCAAATAGTATGAATTCAAACCATCATTATCTTAAATTAAATTTGTTCAAATTATAAATATTTTAAATAATAAAGTTTTTTCATACTCTGTACACTTTTTGTTTTTGATTTACATTAAAACATTTTTAAATATATAATATAAATGTTGTTTTGTGAGTTCACGCGTTTGCTAAAGTATTTTCAAACAAACAATATATTTTAAAAAAAATTCTCCAGAACTAGAGTGGTAAAATTTCAAAATTCTAGGCCTAAAGAATCGGTGATTGGAAAAAGGATAACATTCCATAAATATGATAAATTAAACTGAAATAGCCATTTTTTAGGTTTTTTAATCAGCCATCTAATGAATGAAATGAAGTGAATATTTTGGTCTCGTATCATGCTTAAAATCGGCCTTGAAGTTTCGTTGAGTTAAAAAGAATAAAATTCCTGGAATGTTAACCTTTTTATACTCAACAGTGAGCTTATAAAACTGATAATAAGATTGGGCCATTCATTTTTTAAGTCGTTCCACGTGTGACGCGGTAGAAAGATGTATTCAAAGCTCGACTAAGATAATCAAATGTGAAATACTGAAAACAAGTCCTTTATTTGTTTTTTCAACACAAAAAAATAAAATTAAAGTAAAACTATAATTAAATAATGTTTCCAGCACCGTCTAAATCCAACGTTTTGTTATTGTAAAGAAAACACTCTTTAAGGGTCTGACCACCACCATACAAAAAATCAAGTAGTGTCTCTTTATCAAATATTAAAGTTTATGAAAACATGAGAGCAAAGGACTAGAGAACGATACTGACCACATCTGTGGGTCTCCAGATCGCCAACCAATACTTTGTCAGTCGTAGGGATAAGCTCCTGCCGATTTTTTTAAATGTAATATATCGAACTAAAAGTTTATTATTTTAATTTTTGACTCACTATTTTTTTTTCTTCATAAAATTGATATTAGTTGCTTATTTACCTGCTGCCAAAGCATTGACTGGAAAAAGGATAACATTTCAACAAATTTAATCATTAATAATTAATAATAATAATAATTATTATTATTAGCACCGCGTCTTACTACCCATTCGGGTTATACGCACTTACGCTAATGTTTAATGGTAGGGTGATTGTGAGATGAAATGAAGGACCTACAGTTTAACGTGGAATCCGAACCACGGTGGAGGCCTGACATTCCCTACATTCACAAGATGAATAATTAATAAACTAATGATAATTTCCCTTTTAAATTCTAGGATTGTATATTGATTGACTAGGACTAGAATAACTTAGGGGTAACTATTTCGATAAAACTTATAGTTTTGTCATCAAACTATTTTTTTTCGTTTCACAGAGAACTAAGTAAACTGGAATATTATCTTTTGAAGCACGGCCTTAATTAAGTACCACCCACCCCAACCAATGGTGGGCATAGTCTAATGCAGTAATATTCAACCTAGAACACTCGTACCTTCTCAGGTATGTGAAAACATTTCAGAGGATAGGTATTATTAAATGATAAACACTGAATAATCAGGTCCAAACTTATGGTTGCAAAGAACGACTCGGGCGTAAGGATATGCGAAACAGGAGTGCCATTCCTTATCTCTTTCACACTATGTTTCCTAGATGTAAATATTATAACATGCATAACTTGATTCATGCACAAACAAACTTGGAGGTACGTCTTTGAAAAGGAATACGTTTGTGAGTTGAATACTACTTGACTAAAGCATAATTATCGTGTTGGATTGGATCGAGAATGACAGGATGGTAGGGACTCGAATCTGGTAGGGTCTAGTGAGGGCAGTTTTTATATTCTACCTTAACGCAAAATGAGTTATCCTTTTTCTAAAGTTCTACAACCCTCATCTTTATTCAATGAATATATTTAGTAGGAAGCGCCATTTTCCTATCTAACTTTTATTTATCTTGATCGTAAGACAAAGAAAGATTATATGTATATGTATTACTTTCTCTTGACACCTCACAGAGAGAATATTGTGATAGCCAAAAAATTACCCCATCTGATAAAAAAATAATTATATTCATAGTAATATAGTAAGGAGAATTATAATAATAATTATTCAAAGGAACGCCTAATAAAATCAATAAAGAAGGATCTAATTAAAAATGAAAAGATAATAAGTGAAATGAAATATTAGGTAAAAGTTAAAAAGAACATGGAATTTAATTAGTAAAAAACATATTAAGAGTTAAGAAAGAACCTTTAGAAAATTAAATGAAATTTAGATAATAAAGAGTCTGAATATAATATATGGTTACATTAATATAGAAGAGAAGATAGATTGAACGACAGAGTAATAGTAAGATTATTAATAATAAAAACTTTTAAAAGTTTTAATAATCTTACTATTATTCTGTCGTTCAGAGTAATAGTAAGATTATTAATAATAAAAACTTTTAAAAGTTTTAATAATCTTACTATTATTCTGTCGTTCAATCTATCTTCTCTTCTATATTAATGTAACCATATATTATATTCAGACTCTTTATTATCTAAATTTCATTTAATTTTCTAAAGGTTCTTTCTTAAGTCTGAATATGGTTTTTGCTAATTAAATTCCATGTTCTTCTTAACCTTTTACCTTATATTTCATTTTATTATTACTTTTAATTTTTAATTAGATCCTTTTGTTATTGCTTTCATTAGGTGTTCCTTTGAATGATTATTAAAAAAATGGTTTGGTCTATGCCATCTGTCTGTCTGTGTGTCTGTCTGTCTGAACCTTGGACTAGGGTCAAAATGGTTTTAACGATTGGGCTAAAACTTGGTAACTGGAGTTTTCAAAAGCCCCACCCCCATGTTTTTTTAGAATCATGTACCCACCCTAAATTTAAGGGTAGTTTACTGAAGGGAAAAATATTAAAAATAGATTTTATCAAAATTCGCTCTAACGTTTTTGTTTAAATTTTATACCTACACATTGTTTATCATTTTAAACAAGATGGCTATTCTTATTTTCTCATGAAAATGAATTTGAGGGTACTTTACATCAGGGAAATTTTCAAATTTCTATCCTTTCTACGTAACTATTTGATATACGAAATAACTCATTATTTTAAAGTTGTAGTACTATTAAAGATAAAAATATTTTATTTTAAATATATTTTCATCAAACCAAAGTTTTCTGAGTTATAATCAAATATATATGCATATTAATTAAGGTATTTGAAAATAAATTTGATTCTTATGATCTTTGGTGGACAAAGATATTTCTCTTTTCTCAGTTTTTCTGTAATATTGTTCCTAGTTCCTAATGGCTCAATTTCATAAATCTTGTGAGTTTTTAGTAAATGTATTTAAAGATAAAAGCGGGAGAAAGTCAGTGCGGTGAACCCCCCCCAATTATTTCCTTAAGAGCCTATCTGGGTGACTCGGTACCATATTTAAATGACTATTTTCCGGCCTATTTCAAACATTTGTAGTGCCTAAGAAACCAAAATAATTAATGTACCCAAACAGGCACGGTTAAAAGAGAAAATTACAAAAATAATCTTGTGTATACGAGCGGTGAATTGAGGTTAAACAAATGTCAAGGAAAACTACGTGATAATTTTAACAAATCCAGGGTGTGATCGCGTCGTATTGGGTGTGGGTGAAGTGCTATCTAACCTGCTCCCCCTTGCGAGTCCGGAGGGGGTGTGAGCCGCTCCCCCCCGCTCCCTGTCTGCTCCCTCTTGTCCAGACTCGCGGCGGAAGAAGAGGAGGAGGAGGAAGATGACGCCCTCGTGTGGTCGTCCACGGCAATCACTTTGCTGGCGTTCCGTCCCACCAGTTTCTCTGCAAGGATACAACCAACACAACCGCCTTCTTGAGACACTTGGCGACAGGACTCTCTGAAAGGAACCGGATGTCCGCCACAATAACTATACCCGGAGGTCAAACACTCTCATGCAAGTCCTTAATGTTGGTAGCGTCTCGGTCAATTGAATTGTCACCTGGATATGACAGTAGTCTGTCAATTTCAATAGTAACTATGTTGTTTACGTTTCAATCGCTTTAAAAAGGTTTTGGTGTCAATCAATCTAATGGTGTTTCAATTTTAATCATCCTCAATATGGTTCCATTTTATTAGCTAGAATGGTGTTTCCAAATTATTGATACCATTTTTATTTGTTGAACTATCACCATCAAAATGCTTTCATTTAATTCATCATAAGGTTGTTTTAATAATAATCGTCGATAAAGTGTTTCAATTTATAACACAATCAGGTCGGCTTGGTTTTAATCAACATCATTATGTTTAGTTTCAATTACCATCAAGGTGTTTCAAATTTTATAACATTATCATTAATAATCCTAATTTGTTTTAATTTCATTAACCATCAGGTTACTTTAATTATAATCGTCCTCGGTGTGTTTTTGTGTAAATGTCCATCAGGTTACTATAATTTTAATCATTATAAACGTGTTTCAATATGAATAGGCATCACGGCTCTTTAATTTTGATAATCATTAAGATGTTTTGAAATCAATCAGCATCACGGCTCTTTAATTTTCATCATCATCAAGGTATTTCAATATTAATCATTATCTGGGCTCTTTAATTTGAATCATGCTCATGGTGTTCCAATTTCAATCACCATTTTTATATTTTCATTGATTTATAAACAAAGTATTTCTGATGGTATTTCTGTAAAGCCAACAAATATTATTTGCCGTTCATCAGTAGAAATGGTTACATGGATAGAGCACCCGACCTTAAACTTTATTAACGTGGTTCGATCACCTTCGTTCATATTGAAAATAAATATTTTCTAAAACAATTTTGTTCCAAACTATTTATATATTGAATGGGCCTATTTCTGGTTTTTCTAAAATTATGTTTCGCTCTTAGCGTGTTTAAATTTAACTTGCCGAGATCCATTTTTTTTATAGTTTTCGTAATATTAGATTAATAATTCAATAGTTATAGTCTTAGCTATCATAAATAACGATATTTCAAATCAATCTTACCAAACACAAACTAGATAATATATTAATAAAAATATAGTCCATAGGTATTTTATTAAACCTTCATGGTCCTACCGTTGTTATCTAATCATTATGATCTTCTTAACACTCAATCACGCCTTCCTGTCAGTGAAAGCTACTGAATGACAGGTTTCTGTCACTACATGTTTAGATGATTAATTAAATTATTGTGGATAAACCGGCTTTGAATTTAATGTGTGTGTTTTCATTTTAGTTTTAGTTCTCTAAAATGTTGACAAATAAAAACTCAATTACTAATATTTATTAAACAAATAATCAAAATTTGTCATTTTGTTTTTGAATGCATTGCTTGTATTTAAATATATTTATATACGCACATACTATAGGCTCTTGTAATGAGACACATCTCTCAATAATATATTTTAAATTGTGACGTCATCTGGCCTTTCAGATTCATGGAGCAAAATGTACACAAATATATTTGGGATTGCTTTTTACAATACTTTAAAATTTACTTAAATATAATCGGAAATTCCTAAGGATATACCTTCATATTAGAAGTGTACTTATCAAGTTGTAAGCAGATGGATTTATTTTAAAGGCATGACTTTCGTAGTATTGTAAAATATGCCAAACATAAATGTAGCAAATAAAATTCATCGAACACGAATTAAAATATCTTAACTCTTGCTTATTGTTTTTTCATGCAACTCTCTTATGATTTATTTAGTTATTTCTATATTAATATAACTGAAAATATTAGATGAGTTGTTAGTATTCATGGCTCTTAATAAGGATGTTGTAATAAAAAAGGTTTATTTTAGGGGACACGCTTTAAAAACGTATCCTTCCGTCTTCTCTCCAAGTAAACGGTGAGGTATCTATCATATTGAAAATTGAACTTTTCCTAATATTTACAGCTCCTAGATGTGGCGTGGAGATATAACTATATTTTTTAAATTGAGGAGTAATTTTTTTTAAATGCCAGTTTGCTCATGAGTCATTATTTTCTAACCACCAGAATTATATAAGAATCTATATAATAAATAATATATCAATATGACATGCAATATATTAGTACGTATGATAGCATTTACATTATAAAAAGCGGACGTTGTCAGACACGTGAACTATGTATAAAACTCATATAGTCTGATTGGTTCAAATCCTTGCAGGTTTTTTCTACCAATAGTTTCTCACTCTATTTTTACGAAAACATTGCAAAATTTCATATATATCTTATCTTTATTATTCTAATCCGTTAATGTATTTAAATGCAAGTATTTCAAATTCATTTTTTAATTTTAGAGCCAAGATATCCTTGATTAAATGTAAACACACCCCCTGTGGGCCAGAGTTGGGAAAACACCAGTGAGATCAACTCACAAACTCAACTCAGAACTATGGAACTGAGATAGAGGGAGCTGGCATAGGAATATAATTATAACCTTTTGCACTTGAAAAATATTTCAGATTGTTTTACTTAATTATTATTAACTAAGATAATTATGAAATTTCCTTAAAGTCATATTTTTATAAACACAAAAGTTTTTAGCCATGGCATTAAACAGTCAAACGTGTAGCACATATAAAATAAAATAAAGTATAATGAAAAGTTAATAAAATAATAGTTAATGTATTAATTGTTTTCAAAGGTTGAACTAAATACGTTTGAGCTTGTCATCATCCATTTTAATTATTGGAATAAAACCAATTATCCTAAGGACTTAGATAGCTAGACAGGATTGTGTTACTCAACCCGAAGATTCAGAAAGTTCATTCTATTAAGTTTTTCTAAGAACCGTCTGCCTATAAATAATAATAATAATAATAATTTATAAATAAATCCAGTGAATTTACGTAAACACTCATGGTATTTTATCTCTTCGTAAATAACTATTTCAGTGGGGGTATTCAAACATTTATTGATAAAATGTAATCATTTTACTATAATTTGTCATGAATTTAACTATGCTTCACGTCATTAAAACAGTAGATATTCTCTGTTTGAATTCACATTAAAACTGTTTGGAATTGTTTAGAAAGATTTAAAACAATTTTCAATGACACCTAAATGAGACAGAAATATTAATTTGGGGGTAAAAACTACAATTCATTAAAACCTATCTAATTTGTAAAAATACGTATAAAACTGAGAATTTTACGTAACGCAACCTAAGTATAGCATTTAGCTCCCTAGAAAAATATATTATAGTTATTAACAGGCATTATCGCGTATTGATGGGAATTGATATATCGAATCTGTTATTTGTATTTATATGAAACGTTTTTGTATACATTAAATCAATTAATACTTTATTATAAATAAAATTTATCTTCAGTTAGAAACCTAGAACGTAAACCTAATTGTTATATAAAAATACGAAGAAAAAAGTTATATGAATGACTTTAATTGTTGAAAAATCTAATTTATATGAAAAAATAATACACACAAATTGATAGGTAACAATGAAAATTCAGAATATCACAGCTATCTCTCTATCCTTGATATAATAATTATGATATTTTGTATATGTTGTTGTATTTTGTATTCTCAACCTCACCTATGTTAATTAAGACCAAGGACCAAAAACACTGGACGGGGTTAGTAAGGTGATGTGCTGCAGAAGGTTAAAACATTATTTTTATGACTGTGGTCTTCATACCCTGTTATGAGGACTCCCGAGGCTCGCTAGGAGAGACAGGATTAGGAATGACGCTATCTAGGAAAGCGTGGATGTTGGAGTACATGGAATAGTAGAGGAAGTAAGGATTAGATTGTATGGACCGGTAATGAGAAGGAAAAATGAGAGAATAATACTAAAGAGAATGACGGAGATAAAGTATGTAGGAAAAACACAACAAAGGACATTAAGAAAAAGCTAAGAGGAACAGATAACAGAGAGTGTGCAAGTGAGAGGAGAAAATTAGAAACGGTTAAAAGCGCCATAATGTTGAAAGTTTGAAGCATATTGATAAACTATCGTGACCATAGGCTAGAACCAGTTTTTGATGAGGTTGGTTTTCAAACCCTCTCTCCTAACTAGTAATACAGACGCCATTTCTTAAAATCCCACAACCAAAAAACTTACCTCTTAAATTAAAATATTTCAAAATACTTAGTAGTGTCAATTAACATATTTTCACTTATCCGAAACGTCAATAATCCGAACGTGAATTTAATATACGGATATCCATAAAAACACTTCAATATAATTTGTTTAAATGTTGTTCTCCACTAAAGTAATATTATGTATTTATGGTAAGTCGAGTTCTATTGACAAGTTTCATCTTCTTGTAGTAATTGATTTCCCATGGTGTTAGTACGGTTTATATGTGTTTTACTAACCGAACAATTTGACAATCCGAACGATCTTTGTTACCAATTAGTTTCTTTACTCAACGCTCTACTGAATCACTAAATCATTTTAAGAATATATTATATAGATTTACTCTTACTTTCTCTAAAATGTATATTTATAACACATTATAAAGGATCTTCATTGAACACAATAAATATTAAAATGAATGTTTGGCGTCTACGTTTAATTACAGGCACAAAATTCTCCAAGAATATGTATTTGCTTTTTCAAACCTCAGTTTGGAAAATACTTTTATTGTAAAATGTCTTAATTAATAATTTAAGTATTAATATTATCAAATATTTAATAATTAAAGTTAACGTATAAGAGGATTTTGGAATAAATCAATAGTATCTACTGTGATCTTTAATATATTAAAAAAGACTTCATAGGGAGAAAATCAAGATACCACATTGAGGGGACGCACATAGGTGTTTACTACATTTTTAGTAACCGAGAAAAAGTATCATCAATGTTTAGGCAAATAATTAAAAGATTGCCTTTAATAGCCTACGAGTTATTATTATTATTAGCACCGCGTCTTTCTAGCCGTTCAGGTTATACGCAGTTACACTAATGTGTAATGGTAAGGTGATTGTGAGATGAAATGTAGGAGCTACAGTTTAACGAGGAATCCGAACCACGGTGGAGGCCTGGCATTCCCCAAATTCACAAGACGTCTTGCCAGAGGTGAAGGAAGGGTTTTGTAATCAGATAAATCTGTGCGGGGACCGAGGATCGAACCTCGGCCGCCAGCATAGAAGTCTGACACCTTACCCTTAGACCGCCAGGTCACCAGGCCTACGAGCTTAATTTGTTATCGATTGTATTATAATATTGATTAAAAAATTACTGGTTATCAAAATTGGTGCTAAATTTTTTGCAGATTTCTAGAGTAAATTTGTAAAAACTAAAGTGAATTCCAGGTATTCATATTTTAGGTGATACAAACTCTATAGTATCCTCTATTTATCTTTACAAATTTCCTAAGAAATTTGTTTTTAATTAGCACCGCGTTTTACTACCTATTCAGCTTATACGCTTAAGTACCAATTACGCTAATGGATTAGGAATTAGGAGTTCTGAATTTAGAGGAATTGAGCCCGCATTTGCGTGGAGGGATGAGGAAAAACCATTTTAGGATATACCACTCCCAGTTCACCCATCCTCGGCAGTCTAGCTCATCCAAAACTAACGCGCTAGCCAGCTACGTCACCGAGGCGGGTTCGTTAAGTAATAGTTAGAACGAGAAGTAGGTTACGTTATAAATATATCTATTTACCAAAATGTATTTATAATTGTATTAAATAAAACTGTCTAACTTATCTTTGACCTTGTTTTCTCGCTGGCTCGCTTATGGTGTAACGATAAGTTGGGTTTACGTTGTCCATCAAGATCAGGCTTCATGACCGGGTCTTATGTTTAGAACCCCATTTTAGAAGGATGATAATATCTCAACTGAGGTGGAGGAAGTAACTAGTACGGAAAAGGGGGGGGAAGAGAGAGAGAGAGAGTTTGGGGTAGTAAAAAAATATTGAAAGAAGTCAAGAAGAGTCCACGGCCATGGTTCGGTAAGATCACATAAAGCAATTTTTGCGATCCATTTAAGAGGATCAGAATCTTCACTTTTTGCACAAATTGGGAATCATTAAGAATTCATTTGACAAGGTAAAGCGATTAAGATGAACTTAAGGGGAAAGATAGTTGATGGAGAGGAAATTCCCTGTCAGCTCAATGGTTGTAGGATGGATAGGGGTGTAAGGAAGATCTATATCTTATAAGGGAGTGGTAGAAAGGAGGGGAACTATGTAGGCGTTTAAATTGATCATACACCGGAATGATAACTGATAAAAAGAATGTTGTGATAAGAAAGAAGCTTCCACAAAACTGCATCCTGAGTGCTCTCAACTTTAAGACCACATAAAGCGTGATATAATTGTTAAATCACACCACAAGAGGAAAAACTAGAAATGAGAATATTTTGAGTATACTTGAAGGAAGTGGCGCTATAAATACCTAATCTACCCAAACTAAATAGCCCATGATAAGGATATAAAGGTTCTTATTTAAAAGCTACAAAATGAAATGTGTGCAAGTTCAACTAAGTACAAAATTACAACATGAACATGGGAGTCGAGACCATGACCTTTGGTTCTACGTGCCAATGCTCTGCCGTTTAGCTGGCTGGTTTGTCTAGTATCCAGGATATCTTTGACTAGATGTTGTTGTGGTAAGATGAATGGTGATAATTTGGCTGAGTTATCAGGACTCACCCTTTGAAAAATCTTCACGTGTTTGTATGTGTTATACGTGAATCAAACAGAAAGTTTTATAAATCACGTAAGGAAACTTTTTAGCTGAGATCCTTCAGCAGGAATTTGATAAAGGTTTTGGAAAGCCTTTTAAAGTAGGAGACGGAGGAAATGATGGTATTCATTTTTGGATAAAGGAATGCAGTTCTGTAAATGGGGAATACCGTCGTGGTTCAAATATATCCAAAGTCCCACACTCAGTGACGTCATATCCTTTGTCTTGGAGCACTTTTTGAAGCTGGATGTGCCCTAACCAGTGACTCCTGTATCTAATCTCCCGGGGCTCACCAATCAAATTCGTGCAGGGTGCCTCCATGTTGGTGGATCTCCGGAAATTTCTGCTTTGGGTTGAACACCTGTGAAGGCAGATTGATCCCTAGTACGGTCATCTGTGCCATTATGGGAGAAATTGAGTACTTTCAGATCAGTTGCACACTGATTGGTTAGTAGTGCACCCATGGTTTCAGTCAGGGTGTCTACTGGTCAACTAGTAACTTCATAGTCACGCGATCCTTTAGGCCGAACTCCTGACTTATTTAATCACAATTATCCTTAGAAATGTCAAGGTCAACCCTCACTTGCCCTGGACCCAGAATTTGAGGTCTCTCCTCTCGATATTCCAAGCCGTTTTGATTGGAGATCCACCACGGGACAAATGTTTCATTTTTATTAATGATGCAACAACGGTGGGGTAGGTGGACCTGCAAATAGATGAGTGTTCCCTGTCGTTGGGTTATAGAGGATCTGATGAGGATCTACCTCTTTATAAGGCTCCAATTTTTACAAAAAAAAACTCTTCTATGTAGGAGATTTACTGTCCCTGCAACGGTGCTTATCTAGGTCAAGTAAATATATATTCAGCTCTGCCTACTTTCTCGAAACGGTGAACTCCTTGTATTCCTTGTTTGTATAAAAGCTGTGATTTCAAATTCCTCATAAGTTCAGTCATTGAAACCTAGGTTTATCTGTGGATTAAATGCTGTAAATGGGTTTAACTAAACTACAGATAATGTTATCAATACCTGTACAATAATAATAGATTCTGTAACTAAGCTATCAGAATAAAATTATTTCTCTTACAATGACGTTACTAAAATAAGATCGAGATCAACGAGAATAATTACAGGTAACTAAAATGTTCCGTCATCTGTGAATAGATGAAAGGGTAATTTTCTCTATCCAAAACCACCCCCCGAATGACATACACAAATAAACACAACTTCAACTACGTCCCAAATGGTTTCAAAATGTTTCACAGTCTCTTTCTTTGTCCTAAAAGGACCATTTAATTAAACGAGCGGCGGTTGGTAATTAGTTGGTATCCATGCCACTGTACCTGGGGAGTGGTTCCGTGTTTGGTGAAACAGTTGAGGACCAGGGTTTAGCCGCGGGGTCGTCTCTAGAGTTCGTAGCGTTGATCCACGCTGTGGTCATTTCCAGGGGAAATAGCCTCGCAAACTGGATGCTTGCGTTTAGCCTAGTGTAAAGTTAGCAGGACAAAATTACGATTCGTCTTTCACATCACAAAGTTGCTACAGTCCAATTCTCACAGGAATGACCTTTTATAAAAGTAACTGGGTCTAGTAATTTCACGTATTAATACACCAGAAAATATTTTCTAAAGCTGTCACGTTTGACTGATATTTTCAATACCTAACAATACACTAAAAAGTGATCAATGTTGATCGAAAATATTTGTATTTTAAAATAACTTTTTTTAAGAAATGGATCTGCGCCTATAGGCACCGCCAACAACGAGATTTAATTTTTGGATTAATTTAAATATAAGAATTATACTTGAACTACTATTGGATTAAATCTAACACTTGTACAAATTAAAGGTATATGATTTGCGATACTTGGAGGATGGAAATGATGGCTAGGCTACGAATGTAACGGTATTATATATAATATTCGCAAATCGGAAAAAAATTACACTTGGATATGGGAATATAGCTCGGTACCTTTATGTTATTATTACTCCTACTAGATTGGTTTGAATAGCATCCATTATTTAAGAAACTAATCGAGATTTATTATGTATTTATGAAGGTGAATCTGGATAATTTTCTGGATATAACGTTGAATATTGAGGTGGGAAATTCACATGAATTATTTTGCATAGATGCACAACTATGATGATATTATTGTGTGTGTGTTTTTGAAGCAGATAATATGAAACACATATTTTATTTAAAGATATCACTATAATATTTTTCTTGCTAAAAATCTTATCTTCGTGAAGATGTGTTTTATAATACGATTATGCCTTCATCCCATGATTATCTTCAAAAAAATAATGTATATAAATATTATTATTACTCTTTACGACCCAACTCCCATAGTTTAGTAACTAAAGCTATGGATGGGCTAAAAATTAGTGTTCCGTAGAAAAACTGTTTTTTAAAGATGGCCAAAAGGTCTACAGAATATATCTGAAACTTTTAAAGTCTGTACAATGAAAATACTTTACCCCCTTAAGACATGAAAAAAAATACAAATTGTAAAATTTAGCCATTTAATTGAAATATTATTATTATTATTATTAGCACCGCGTCTTACTACCCGTTCGGGTTATACGCACTTACACTAATGTTTTAATGGTAGGGTGATTGTGAGATGAAATGGAGGACCTACAGTTTAACGTGGAATCCGAACCACGGTGGAGGCCTGCTATTCCTCACATTCATTTATTGAAATAAATGGTGGACGTAAATTCTTAGTAATTTTAATGTTATCAGCCGAACATTCGAGTTATGTTCGTAAGAAATTTAAGCACAATTAGTGAAAGTATTTGCGTGAAAATTTACCAACAGGTACCAACTCATATTTGTAGATTGGTAGGAGTTATATTTGGGTTCACTAAACATTTCTACGATTTATTTTAGTAAATTAATATATTTAGCCTGCCAACGATTTCTTTCTATTGAAGAAATCTTCTATAGAAGTTGTATATGTCCATAAACAACAAGTTATAAGAAGTGTTTTTTTATTTAAAATTTTTTTTACATATAAATTGGGTTAAAAGGAATAATCACTTCCTTAGAGGATCAAAAATGGGAAAAATATGAATTTAGTTTTAACTCATTAACGTTTCACGAAAAATTTCTCTGTCATAAATTCAAAGTAAATGTAAATAAACATAAATATAGCGTTCCTCAATCAAATAAATTTATTTTTGAAAAGAGTCACATTATGAAATAATAAGAAATTTATGGATTGTTTTAATTGTTTTAAGAATCTAAAACTGCCACTCTCATTAGAAATAAAAAAAAATTGAATTGTAGGACTAAGTATTACTACCCGTTTGGGTTATATGCTTATGCACTAATTACGCTAATGGGTAAGGAATGGGAAAGGTTGAATATAGAGGAAGTGAACCCACATTTGTGATGAGGAAGAGTGGAAAGCCATTTTGGAAAAAACACCCTTAGTACACCCAACTGAGATTTGAACCTCAATCTTCCCATCATCAGCAGTCGAGTCTACCGCGAGAGTAGCATGGTAAGACCAAGAGTTTACCGAAGTGGGTATCAAGATATTAACTTTAAAATTTCATTGCTTTTCCTAAATTATATATATATATATATCTTTCCTTTTCAAATCATGATAAGAGAAAAATGCGATGCTTATGTTATTAAATAAGTCATCTATTAAAACATATGTTTTACAAAGAGGAGAGTAAGTTATCTAATGTCCTTTTCAAAATGTCCTCTAATGGAGCATGATGGGTTTACCAACCCTCCACTAATGGACACACATCCATGTAAATCTATTAATCTGATGAAACAGTAGCGGCTTATACTGACAATTTTATTACTTTTACTTTAAAATTGTTTTTAACATGTTTCAAATTTATCTCATTTGATGAGATAGCTTGGGTTAAGCATTCTTTAAAAGTATTGTTCACAATCTTCTCTAAGAGGAGGGGGTAAGTCACCGTTCTCATATTAGCTAGTTTCTTTTTGATGGAGAGATCGATTTTTTAATCACGTCTAATTTACCGTGTTTCTTTCTAAATGCTTTACATCTCTCTCTCTCTTTCTCTCTACGTATTAAGGTTCTATTTTGCTATAATGTTTTTAATAGATACACAAATAAACAATTACAGATTTATGTAATACTTATGTTAAAGTTTAAGGCTCTGAGAGTAGCTAAATAAAAACAATATGTTTGTTTGTAATGTATAAAACTCACTTTTTCAATGGTGAGTTTCTTATGATAGACAACTTGATATGAATATTCAACTTTAAAATATAATAAATTAAGTGTTTTTTTTAAGAATCTAGAGAAATGTTAATTTAAAAAAAATAGTTTTAATTTGGGTTATACGCACTTACGCTAGTGTGTAATGGTAGGGTGATTGTGATATGAAATGGAGGACCTACAGCTTAACATGGAATCCGAACCACGGTGTAGGCCTGGTATTCCCCACATTCACAAGCTGTGATTAATACACGTCTTGTCAGAGGTGAAGGAAGGGTTGGGTAATCAGATAAATCTGTGTTGGGACCGAGGATTGAACCCCGGACTGCAGCATAGCATTAACCTTGCCAATTTATGAATTAAATCAAAAGTGAGTGTAAGCTTGGAGCTAAATTATTTTAAGGAATTATTAATATGCCCAATAACATATTAAGGGGGTTTCTTAACAGGGAACTAGTTTGAATTTCACACGATCTTAAGCACAATTTTTATTTTTCCGGTTGTGTGTTATTCAAAAATATTACTAACGTCAAAATAGAGTAGAAAGTGATCTAAACACCTACATGGGATTAAGAACCTTTTATTAAAATTTTATGGTGTTATTTTATGCTGTGAATAAATAAAGCTAGATTAGTTTCAGTGATCTAAGTGCTAAAGGAGCTTAATTTTAATTTAAAAAATAAAATTCAGCGAAATTAAAATATTACCGTATATTTAAAAAAATAGTCACAACAAAACATCCCAAGATGATTGCGATTTGTTTTAGTAGTTTTGAAGCTCTAAGAATATAACTTTCATGAGAAATAATTTAGTTGAATGTATTCATCTTCATGAAGTGGTGTCCTTAATATAGTTGTTAAAGATGTATCTTAGTCTTGAACACACTCTATATCAATTATTAATTTTAAAAACTATTTACAAAAAATAACCGAGTTTACAGGAATATACAGGTTTTTCAGAAACTCATAGTGCAAACTGCACGCATAGCGTGTGTGAACCAAAAGTAATACAAAATCCCTACATACTTGAATCCTAAAAACTATCCTAATACTATTGAATTGTGTTTAATGTTTCGGTGAATAGTGCTGGGCAAGCAAAGCAATTCAAGCATGCGTGCACAACAGGTTGCATAGGAGCTAGGCGTGTGGCACTGCGCACCTCGACATCTTGAGAATGGTAACAAAACATACCACAATTCATAATAAATAACACACCAGTTCATCTATAAATGGGAAAATGTTGTAATGGTTATCATTAATGGCCCCAAATTACAGAAAGTACTTACCATTATTACATATCCAGTGCCACACGCCTAATTCCTATGCAACCTGTTGTACACGCATGCTTGAACAGCTTTGCTCTCCCAGAGCTGTGTGCTGAAACTCTGAACACAATTTAATGGTACTACCATAGTTTTCCGGATGTAAGTAAATAGGGATTTTGTATTAATTTTGGTTCAAATAAACTGTATGTGCAATTTGGGCTATGAGTTTCTAAACACCCTGTATAAAACTAAAAGCCCTACACAACTTGTATGATTTACCGATGATAGATAAGTCATTTTGCCCCCGTCATAATGGAATTCCACAATAGCTTTTTATATTTAAAAACATAATTGTTTGACAAGTGCCACTACGCTTTGTTCAAAATATATTCGACAAATAATTATTATGAAATTACTGTATGTATCAGATTAAACTAAATGTTAATTATTTTGCAAAATTTTATTAATTTTGATCAGTAAAGAATCTTTTATTATAAAAATACAAAAAACCCAAACTTATCTTGAGTCCTCTTCCATTCAAAATAATGGATTTGCGATAAAAAATGCTATATATTTCCATATTAAGACTAGCTGCGAAAAATGTATTTTGTGTTGTGTTATTACTTAGATAAGTGGTAAATGATCCAATTTTTGATTTAAAACTATCATTACTTTTGAGTATTAACTACAGTAGCCCCACGGCTTCTTTGGTGCTGACTGACAGCTTACAGTCAACATTTAGGTATATACCTAGATTTTGACTGTCAGAAGAGACAGCTGCTTAACACATGGTTTTACAGATCATATGGTTCGGCGTAGGGATACATAATTGGGTCTTGTAACTTTTCAAAGCCGTCAGATGTCAGCTGTGATCTGTCAGTCAGCTCCAAAGAAGCCATGGGGCCACTGTATTGATACATATTTTTATTGCAGCTCATCGTTCACTTTTAAGAACTATTCACTTATTTGTTTCAATATAAAACCTCTCACTTATTTCAATTTCCCGTTCCAGCCTAGAGGCACGTAACCGCCTCACGCCCCCTCCCCCTTCTACCCCTCGCATCGTACTTAGCTCCAGATCGTGCTCTTGCCATGGCACAGTATCTAATTAAGTTTCTCCATCATAAATCCTCCCGATGGAGCAATGGATTACAAGCGTAAAGACACTAACTGAACAAACTAACAGGTGATTTATCACAGATGAACCCACGCTATACTCAGACAAAAATAAAAACAGTATTTGTAGTTCTTTTTGGTAG
Organism: Timema douglasi; assembly: GCA_901482245.1. Lineage (NCBI taxonomy): Eukaryota > Metazoa > Arthropoda > Insecta > Phasmatodea > Timematidae > Timema > Timema douglasi. Next base: position 139,532 of record CABEEJ010000585.1, read on the forward strand.
TCTTCATTGAAGAAACCAATACTAATTGTAACATGAGTCAAGACAAAGCTACTATCCTACATCTCATATCAAGTCGGTAGCACACCTGCATACTAAGATAAAGGTCCCGTGTTTGAGTCCCAGAATGGCCAATAAATAAATCAATGGTGAACTGTGGGTCTCCTCTTATTTACACAGTGATGCATTAATGACATGGGTCTGGGTGTTGTGTGTGTGATAAATTTAGGTTTGTTTATATGTCTCGTGCTAATATAATCAGTAGGTTCAAAATGTGCACCTTAAATATATCTTATATTAACATCAAACAATTAATCTTCATTTTACTGTTTAATACAGAAGGCAACTTATTTTAATATTGCTCATAATTAATTTTTTGAAACTAGCTATTAATCTTCAAACTTAACAAGGATAATCTAGTTGCACCAGCTGAGATGAAGTGGTCACGTGTCATGTATTGGTGATGAACTCAACGTTTTATTTGGGACATCTAAAGATATAAGACTTATTGGTAGGCCGAGACGATGTTAGGATAGTGTTATATTAGGGATTGGATGGAGTTGGGGTGTTATATTAAGGATGGGATTGGAAGTGTATGTCCTACAATCTAGAGACAATGAAAATGCACTTCAGGCTACACGGTTGTATCACATATTTTATCACTTAAAGATTGAAAGCGGTTTACCATTAATGATATTTCCCACTTAGAATTTCATAACGCCGTGAGATGAATTTAAATGCAACCCGGTCTACATAGCTGTATCACATATAGTATCAGAAGATTGAAAACGGATATACCCTTATCATGCACAATATTATAATCACCTGGTTCATTACGCCGTGAGATAGATGTAAATGCAACCCGGTCTACATAGCTGTATCACTTATAGTATCAGAAGATTGAAAGGGGGTTTACCCTTATCATGCACAATATTATAATCATCTGGTTGATTACGCCGTGAGATAAATGTAAATACAACCCGGTCTACATTGTTGTATCACATATAGTATCAGAAGATTGAAAGGGGCTTTACCCTTATGCACAATTTTATAATCAGCTGGTTGTTTACGCCTTGAGATAAATGTAAATACAACCCGGTCTACATAGCTGTATCACATATAGTATCAGAAGATTGAAAGGGGTTTACCCTTATCATGCCAAATATTATAATCACCTGATTGATCACGCCGTGAGATGAATGTAAATGCAACCGGGTCTACATCGCTGTATCACATATAGTATCATAATATCTCATGCAAACTATTATAGTCACCTGGTTCATTACGCCGTGAGATATATGTAAATGCAACTCTGACTACAGAATTGTATCACATATAGTATCAGATGATTGAAAGGAGTTTACCTTTTTCATGCAAAATATTATAATAACTTGGTTCATTTCGCCGTGAGATGAATGTAAATGCAATCCTGACTACACAATTGTATCACATATAGTATCACAAAGGCTCACCATAAATAGTTCCAATAGTTCTCACTTGAAAATCCACAACGTCATTAGATGGTTGAAAATGCAAACTATATATACACTTGTATCATGTCATCTAGCATAAAAAAAAGTGAAAGTCGTTTACAATGAACAGTCCCAATAATTCTAACCTAGACATCCTTAATGCCATGAGTTGAAATTAAATGCAACCCACGTTACAGAGTTGTATCAAATCTAACATCAGAAGAGTGAAAGGGGTTTAACATTAAAGCTGTACCTACCCATAAATGCACGGTTCTAACCAACAACAAAATATTTTTTTTAATAATTCAACATTGGTGTTTTTTATTTATTTTAGTAACATATATGGGCATCTTTCATATTTATTATGGAATTTTCAAACCATGCTAAAAATAGTTATTGAAATATTTTCGTTAAAATGTTTTCATTTCAATGCATTTTAAATGGGAAAACAAAAATTATTAATAGATTTATTTATTTTCTTTGTACAATTAAGCTATAGTGTTTGTTCATAATATATTATTTAATGATTCCTTTCTTTTTCTTTTTAGACATATTTTTAAATTTGGGCTAGCTTCAATAATCACGACGATATTGAGCTCTAACGACTCCCAAGTCGACACTCTAGTCCAAATACATAATTTTAAATACAACTTTTCCGTCTAAAAATAGTTATCTTAGTTGATAATAGGTGCCATTAGTATGATCGTTACCCATTTATAAGCTAATATCGTTTTACAAGCGTTGGCTAGCCTGCTGTATTGGAATTCAGGAAGCAGTGGAGGGTTAAGCTATTATCTGTGACCTTCTTGAGTCAAAGAAACATTTATACCATGTGCATTGGGATAAGAAGCGCCAATGTCCAATTATGAAGATTAGCGTAATTAAATATAAACATCTTAATATATAAAGTAACTAAAATACTCACAAAGTCCTAACTTCTATGTGAATGAAGATAGTTGGTCCCTACTTACTTCAATGAGAGTATTACTCTAGTGATACATTATGTTCAAAGAAAAAACCACATGCTTCTCCATACACAAAGTTGTATGACATTAGCCCTTATTTACCTGAGGCAGTAAAACATGTAATTGCTTCACTCTTATCTTACATTCTTTCATGGGTTTTCTCATTCTTGAGCACTACACATTGTAATAATAAGTTTTAATATTCAGAGTATATGAAAACTACTGTATATTGAATTTTTAATCCACTATTATACTAAATAAAAATAAACATTCCAGCTCATATCAAACATAGTTATTTTAAATAAAATTGGGTCTAAATGTAATTTGGAGACTTTCTCAGTATATTTTTATATACTTTTTTTACGTTCTAGGATTTGACCCTCATTCGACTTTGGAATAATTTAGTTTTCAAAAAATTAATGAACGAAGTTTTTGGTATTCAAGGTGATAAATTGTTAATTTTATTTTATTAGCTTGTTAAATGTGATTACTTTTAATTTGAATATGTTGCATTCTCGCAGTTTGTGCGCTCGTTTCAGAAGAAATGTATCGAATCCCGAACAATAAGTACCCACGGTGATTACTTTTTGTATAATTAACAATATGTGAATTTTTTTGCTTTCGAACAAGATCCAATGGATTGTATAAATTTTGAGGCGGAGAAGTATTTAAACAATCTTATTTTATATCCTTGTGAATAACAAGTTTGTGAATCATGGGTTGATGGAAGAAAAGGTGCACAAAGAAACTCAAAGATATAATTGATTATTTAACTGCTGGTCGTAAAGGGTAAGTTTTTTTTAATGGTATGCATGTTACTGACGCTTAGTCTATCTGTATCAACTAATTTAAATATAACGGATCAATAGCGATCATATTTAATTTAATTTAGAAATAATATCAAAATTAAGATACAAATAAATATTTCTATGTAACAATGTAGCGATTATTCTGATGTTTCCAGTAATTTTTTTTTTAAACAAAAAGCTCTTAGCTGAAAGTAAATGTTACTAATACTCTGTAACGCACTTATAGTATGTACAAAATATCTTGTGCCTTGGCCGAGTTCGTATCACGCTAGTACTAAGTAATTTCAACCTTACAAGGAATCAAACTAGCAAAGTTACTAGAGCTGATTAATTTACGCAATCAATGCTCAGTCATAGCGCTTTAGCAATATTGACCACGACATGGAGCCGATGATAAGTAAAATATAATTAAAACCATTAAAGTTAATTAACTTTTGTGTTCCTGATGCCATAAAGTAAGTAAGTAAGTAGTTGATACCCAATAGCTCCTGTGGTATAGTGGTCAGATTTATTGACTTCAGGTCCCGAAGTCCCAGGTTCGATCCCCATTGCACACAATTCTGTCTGCGAAGCAGTGGGTCTGAAATGGAACCTAAATCAACCTCGTGAGGACAAATAAGGAGCTACTTGAATGGATAAGTAGCACTTCAGTCTAGAAAACTGAATTAGAAGGTAGGAGGGCTCGTTGTGCTGACCATATGGCACCCTCAGCCCGAAAATGTCGGCACTATCTTCGCCAACATACTGCAGCCTCTCAATTGGTATAGCCTGCTTGCAGGCTGACACCATGGAGATAATATTCAAGTTAAAATCTACTAATAGGATAAAAACTTATTCCCAAAAACATTTAATTCTGGAAATTGTGTAAATCCTATAGATGTTTGAAAACTGTAAACACCGTATTAAATAATAGATACCCACTTCAGTGGCCGAGTGGTCTAAGGCGTCACTCCAGTGTTAAATTGGTCTGCTGATAGCGGAGCGCTTGGGGTTCAAGTCCTGATCGGGTCTATTAAGGGTAGTTTTCCTAAATTGTTTCCCCATCTCCCAAAATAAAAATGCTGTTAGATAACCTATCAAATGCTTCCTTCCTCATTAATACCCGATTAGATTATCATATATGCGTGTAACATGAACAAGTAGTATGGCGTGGTGATATCAGTAATAAAAATAACAGATACATTTATAGTTAAAATTGTTCTAGTCTTCGAAATGAAACTGCTTTTAAAATATTTAATTGCCTTTTTAGCCTTTAAACTTTAAAAATTAGACAAAGTACAGTGGCCAAATCTAGAACATTAAATTTTAGTAATTTTTTATTTTACCTGCTTAGTAATAAACTCAAATAAATGGTACGACAGAATCTTAAGCTACATACTCTCTCGTATGGATTATTATAGCTAGTGACAAAATCTTCAAAAATAAGTTATCTCTAATTTTACCTTAAATAATTTTTTTCTCTGAAAAATAAGTATTATTATTATTTATCCCTACCCTCACCAGATATTTATTTGAAAAAAATAGTTCAAGATTTTTTTAAAAGGTGATTTATAAAGCAATGACCTGAGTTCATTTCTACTCTGCTCAATAACACGACCCAGCTGTTAGACCTTGTATTTATGACCCATAGTTTTTATTGCAAGGGGGCCATCCTTAAATTACGTAAGTCTTTGTTACATGATTTTAGATCCTCCCTCCTTCATGTAAGCTCCCTCCCGCCTCTATAGCTTATGTAGTTTTTAAAGATTTGGTAAGTCATGTTATATTTATCGTTTAGTTATTTTTGGAAATGAAGATGGGTAATATCCCACTTTGATGACCACATGGTCTAAGGCGTCACTCTCGCAATACACTAGTCTGCCGATGACTGGGAGATCGTGGTTCAATCATGATTGGGTGATATTTCCTAAATATTTTCCCACTCTTTCTCCACGCGAATGCGGGTACAATTCCTCTAAATTGAAATATATTCATCCCTAACCCACTGGCGTTATTAGTTCATACCTAATCAGGCAGTATTAATGAAGGAAATGAACCCACATTTGCGTGGGAGAGTAGAAGGAAACGATTGTATAAGATCTCCCCAAAATACCCTCATCAGGGATTTGATCCCCCAGACAGAAGCGTCTAGCTGGCTGGGATGGATAATCTAATTTTTTCTGCTCGAGAGTGTGATTGTATCTTGACGTTTTATCTCCTCACGTTTAGTCCAACTTGGTCGCCTACACACTTTACTGTCCGGCACTACACTTCTTATTTCTATCAGTTCTAGGAAAAGTCTGCTTGCGGCCTCGGCTGATCACTAGCCAGCCAGCCTCCCAATTGTTTAAACAAACCAGTCATTCTGCCAACCTGATGGCTGGAATCCACCAGTTTGTCAAACGTTAGCAACACCATCTATTTTGAGAGCTGAAAGCTCAACACACCGCCAGAGAGTGTAAGCAGGTCCTTAACAGCCTCAATAATTCTCACATGGTTCATAATGCCGTGAGATGGTTGAAAATGCAATCTAGATATACACTTGTATCACTTCATCTAGCATATAACGAATGAGAGGGTATAATATTATCATTCAAAATTATCATAACCTCGAACTCAGTTATAATGTGAGAAGTGGCCTAACATACTCTTGGATAGCAAACAGTACCAACATTTGGTTGATAGGGTAAGCCTACAAATAAACATTTAATTGGTTTCTGTATTTAGGAAGTCTTATAGAATACTGTATATATGAATATTTTTACTCGCTGCCAATGGAGAAACATGAATTATATGGGATTTAATAAATCGTATAGTTTATATTACATTGTATCATAGCCTTCGTTGTGACAACTTACGTAACAACTGAGCTTATAAGTAGTGGAAAACTTTGTTTATTTATTAAAAGAAATATGTTGTATGTCCGAATAATTGTTGAAATAAAGCATACAATTTATTAAATATCAAGTTTAAACTTTCCTCATCCTCAGTACATTAGCGTTAATATTTAATATGTGTAAAGCTTGTATGGGTAGTTTGTATCAGGGATTAATAATTTTCACACCGCTGAAAAAACCATAGATTTTGACATAAATATATATTATTTTATAATTTTTATATACTGTATTAATACCAATATACCTTATTAGTTGTAAACGAATATATATTTCAAATATATTTCTATACATACGTGTATTATTTCATGTATTTTCTTTGATTTTAAGTAAAAATACTTTTTTAATATAATTCTTCTATGAATGTAATGTTGAATACTTCAAACTAATATTGTTTGTATACGTATCTACTATTTGATGTATGCTCTTTGTTGAAATGGGATGTTCTTTTTTTCTCATTATGTTTCTATAACAATTGTTATTGTTTCGTTTTACTTCTTTTACCATTGGTAGAGCATAGATAAAGGATATATATGTGATAGAGTTTTGATTTGACTAGATGTTTGAAGTAGGTTATTTTAATTAACTTATATAAATTTATATTTGATATATGTCAAAAGCTATCACTTTATAACGCGTTTTATTTTGTTTCACGGCAGTGCAAACGCGTAGTTTTGTTCTGACAGTTAAATTGTTGAGCTAGTTTCGTTTAACTTAGGTTAGTTGGAGAAAAATATCATTCATTAATAATTTTATTGTTACGTTTCTTTTTATTATTTATTTTCATTCTTCTTTTTATTGCTCCTACACAGATAAAGTTTATGTGTGTCTGTATTAATAACGTTATTTTAATTAATTTATATAAATTGCTTTTGGATGTCATTTTAAAAGCATTAGGTTTTTAACCTACTTCATTTTGTTTCAAGACAGTGCAAATGTGTAGTTTTTCTACGATAATTTAAGAGTTTTAGTTATATATCCCTTAACCCAGGTTATTTTGGGAAAAACTAACCCTTTATTAATTTTACCATCGGATTAGTTTTATTTAGTAGTTCTAAGGTAAATTAAAAATTTACCGTGTAGAAAAATGTTGTACTATGATATTTTTAAAGTGGGTGGGAGCAAGGTGAAAGGAAGACATTTTAATTTTGGCGTGAAAAAAGATCAATTTGGTGAAACTGATAAGATAGTGATGGGACAATTTGTCAAAACAACCCTGTGTTTGATGATTCAGTACGCAACACGCAGTGCTACAACAACTGCATTGTGTCTCTCTGCACTGTCTATCTTACCCCTCCTTCATCTTGGTCATCCACCGACATAAATTCAATTCTGTTGAAAGGCAAAGAGGTCCACATTTCCTTCCTCTATAACTTCCGTTCAAAATTAGGGTCCTCGCCCCCAGTGTATCTTGCCGCCGACGAGGTCGTGACTTCCATTTCTCTTCAGAACTCCTTGTTCCTGGTGTCTTGTGAGCTTGAGCCATTCCAAGGCATCTCCGCGCCATCCTTCTCTGATGAAATGATCAGGTTTTTAGTTTCCTTCGATAATGTTTTATTGACTGCTAACAACCTATCAGTTGCCCTAATCAAAGAGGACTCGCAATACAGTGTGTTCGATTCTCACAGCAGAGGTAGCTCAGGGGAAGTAGTGCCTAATGGAGTTGCTGTCGCTTGCTCTTTCACAACTGTCAACGACCTTGTAAACAAACTCATCCACAATCTATCAATTCGTTATACTACACTATTTTATATTGTTGCTATAAGATTAGATGTATTTTCCTAAATTTAAAGCACAGAAAAGAGAATAAAATAATCCCAAGTAGAATTTGTATCGGAAGGTGAGGAGTAGGAAGAAAATACCATAATCAACAATACCCCCGTTTCTGAAAGGGAAACAAAGGATCTATTTTTAGATATGGTTCGCTTCAATTGAGGGGTAGTAAGGCGACACATCTCCAGAAAATCAGAATCATTGAATCTGCCAATAAAAAACTATCCCAAATAATATTAGGACTGGAAAGTGAGGAGCATATAGAAGACAATACTATCCATAATATTCCCGTTCCGAGCTGCCCTCTTGAAATGGATACAGAGAGAACTGAAGAATCTAGAACGTCTGTTGTGGGTATGAGTCGTACGTCAATTACAAGTGTTCTACCCTCAAGTGCAAGAAAACTTGAAAAGGAGAAAGCCAAAGAAAAAAATTAGGATTAAAAAGTACAGAGGAAAGGAAAAAGATCAAGACGTTCAGAAGAAAATTAACCTTAAACTAGATGAGGAATATAGGGATAGAGAGAAAGAAAGAGATTTTCAGAAGAAGGAGCTTAGAAGAGACAAGTATCTTAGAGAAAGGGAGAGAGAGAACGTGATGTAAAGCATCGAAGAATAAAAAGGTCCAATGCATTTTTCCAGAATAGAGAGCAGTACAGAGACAGCCTCTACAAGCAGGACAGTTAGAAGAACAAAGTAAAATGGGATTGTATCAAGTCTCTCTCCTTAATACCGGAATACGTCTGTTGCTCGTGTGAGGGATTGTTCTTCAAGCATTCACTAGCTAATTTAAACAAAGAAATCTAAAATATAAACCTAATGACGTTGCTTTTATAAAAACATGTGAGAGTCTAGGCAATAATATATATAAATCGCTGTGTAACATTACATAACATTACATGGGTACATTATAAAGGAAACAATTCCAAAATTAGCCATTATCAATAGGCTACAGTATATCCCCGTTTATTCTTGCCTCAGTTCACTATCATCTCTATAAATAATAATGGTGGCACCGTTTATAAATTCTATACAGATTCAACCTCTTTAACCAAAGGCAGTTAGGGTTAAAAGGAAGCATGGTTAAATACCATTTGAGGTGAACGACATGTTACTGGTTCTTCCCTGACGTTTTGATGAAATGTCTACTGTTAAAATTAAACTGAAACGGCATTTTGATCATGTTCCTCATTATATGTTTGAAACAATACGTCCAGAAATGGGTGTGATGCCCTGGCATTTTGGATGCTCTGGAATTATTACTATCTGTACAAGAAGTATAAAATCCAGGTCGATTAAAACGTATTTCAGGAGGTACGAGAGACAGTACAACCAAGAAATAAACTTTGTTGTTGATAAAAAATACATTTTAAACGACGAATAAATTGACACTAGGATAGAGAAATCAAATCAAAATGACTTGAACTCATTTAATAAAACTGAAAAATAGTTTCGTGACATATCTGCACATAAGGATGAGGACGTAATTGCAGAATATATTGATGACGAAGTTCTGGTATTAGATCAAAATAAGAAGACGTGTGATAAAATTAAAATATTAGCCTCAGACCACCGAAAATCTCCTGCGCCATGTTACTTTAATCCTGAATTAGAAGGACTATTGTTCCTAAACATATTTTGAGGCTCTAGCTCTTGAAATGAAAGATAACATATCTTATGCTGAAATGGTGAAGTCAGAGGCAAAGTGATCGCCGAAGCTGTAATAGTACCCGTATATTAAACATTGCGAGAAATAAATTAGAACAAGCTTTCATATCTAATATAAATATTTGTCTTAGGAAAAAACCTATAACAGCAGGACAAATCCTTGACAAAGCATATTTTGAAAACCTTATTCACCACGATGATGGCTTTAAAGTTTAAAATCAGGTTAGATCATCACCATCATACTGGGAGCAAATGAAAAGGCAGCTAATGGCTATGATTCACCAACTTGGACGTCCCACAATATTTCTAACATTATCAGCATCAGAGACTAAATGGCCAGAACTCATCTAGTTTTTATTAAAAATAAACAATAACAGAAATATTACCCTTCAGGAGGCAGCAACACTAGATGCATCAGAAAAACTGACCTAATAAAAACGATCCTATATCATGTGCTCACTATTTCAATTAAAAAGTTTCTAAGTATATGTGATACTTAAATCAAGATAGAGGACCATTCAGGAGCATGGCGTTGAGGGCAGTTATGAGAGAGTAGAGTTTCATCTCAAAGGATCTCCCCACGAACATATTTTCCTTTGGTTAAATAATACCCCCCAGTACAATCAAGATGATTCCCGGAGTATTTATGACTTCATCACGTTTATTGAAAGATTTTTCACATGTAAATTTGATGAAAATAACACATACATATCTTATCTGTCACATGAACATACACATACTTGTTATAAAGGAATGAAAAATAAAATGAAATGTAGATTTAACTTTTCCATTCCCGTGATACCTCACACCTACATTTTAAATCCCATGAAATGCGAAGACAGGACCGAAGAAAAGACCTCAAATTTGATGTCTCTATAAACATCCTAAATTAATAAATTTTCAGGATATACTCAAGGATATGGAATTGACTGAGGTGGCCTTAGAAGTTCGATAAAACCATAACGGGTATTCCTAAGGCTCACAAGTGTAGAAGTAGGTATACATTCATATAATAGAGATATGATAAACATGTTTGAGTCTAACATTGATGTTCAGTTTGTATTGGAAGAGTATGGGGTTACAAGCTACATAATAAATTATACATGTAAATTAGATGCCGGCCTATTGAAAATGTTGAGAGGCTGCCAATGACACCAACAAAGGTTACACAATTGTTAAGGAGAAGCTTAGAAGTGTTGCCAACATCTTTATCAACAGTAATCTCATGTCAGCTCAAGAGGCAGCTTACCATGTGCTCTCGTTACCCCTATTTAAGAGTAGTCGTGGCGCAGGATATGTAAATACCAGTCCTTCAGATCGTGTGAGAATATTAAAACTAAATTCTGAACTCTGACAGTTAAATTCTGAATCAAATGAGATTTTTATGGCTGATATCTTCTTGAAATAGCGTAAAAGATTTCAAAATCTAGAAACAATTTGTCTAGCTGATTTTGCTGCATTATATAACAAATATAAAAGGGATAGTGAGGATATTAATGATGATGAGGGTGCCGAGCTCAATTTGTAACAGGAGAGACTAAAGTACAAGGTATTAAGGTACAGCCGATATAAACTAGCTCATGATTCTAGTATTTACTTTCAAGAGCATATTTGTTTGTGCTTGCCCTTCAGAAATGAAGTTGAAGAAGTAAAAAATTTCAATTGTGAATTAAAATATAATCAAAATCTGGATCAGATAGAAGCTAACCGCTAAAAATACTCAGTAGTTGCAGACGATGTGTTGGACTAAGCTTTAAATGTTGCCCATAAAGAACACCGAGATTTGGATGTTAATGAAATAGATAACTTCGAAAACAACCAACTTCTTCCAGAGCATAAAGTTGACATTTTGTAATAAGGGGGTGAGGGGGCTAGAAAATATGAAGGATGCATATAATAATAGATTTGCTGAACCTGAAAGAATAGATTATAACGAACTGTATCAGGTCCTTTAAAAGTTGAATTCTGGTCAGAGGCAAGTAATGATGCATCTTTTACATTGAATGAAATCCGATGATAATCCCACTAGAATATTTTTAAGTGGATGTGAAGGAGTAGGTAAATCTACAGTGATTAATGCAATCTATCATTCAGAGACTAGAGCCTTTTATAATTGTCCTGGTGGTGACAAAGATGCCATTAAAGTTATTCTGTGTGCCTCATCAGGCAAAGCTGCTTTTATTATAAATGGTATCACTAAACAAGTCTGGCATCTGCCCTCCAAATTGATTTACTGGAAGGGCAGAAGCCGTGTGGAGAGTGATACCAACCAGCACGATTCGAGAAAAGTTAATAAATCTTAAACTTTTAATCATAGATGGAGTGTCAATGGTAGGCAGCAGGAAGCCCATAAGGGTAGATGCGCGGCTGGAGCAAGTTGTGGGAAGGAATGAGTTTTTTGGAGGTGTTGGGATAATAGTTGTCGGAGATCTCAATAAACTCCCCCCTGTGATGGACACTCTCATCTTCAAACCACTCCAAGTCAGTTATTTGAGTGTGTTCTGCGATATCGATCCACCGTGGGAATAGTTCAGTATCTATGAACTTACACAAATTATGAGCCAACAGAATGTAACTCTTTTTATAAGTGCTCTCAACAATCTGGCTTCAGGGTCCATGACTAACGAAGTTTACAGCTCTTCAGGTCAAGGAAAATACATGAATCGGACGTCCCGAGTGAAGCAATCAGGTTTTATTCCGAAAACATCTTTGTAGACCAGAATAACGATGGAAAAATAACAAACAACCCATGTTCTGAATACTTATCGAACGCAAAAGATTCTGTACTGGAAAAAGTTAGTGTAGCTCTTAAGGAAAGAACCTTGCATTCATTACAAAATGCAAGATATTCAGAAGTCAGTTGTCTTTCGAATAGTCCAAGATTTAAAATAAATATCAAATATATGGTTTATATTAATTTTGACATACATGACGGACTGTTGAATGGTTCTTGTGGAGTATTGAAGCACTTGAAATTTAATCCCAATTAAATAAAATCGATAGAATATGGTTTGATTTTTCAACCAACAATTCCGTAGGAAGATGGGCAAAATTACTAGCATCCAATTTTATAAAACAAACAATTTAAACTCAGCATTAGTCCCGATATCAAGGACAGTTCACATCATAAATTTCAATAAGTCGGGTGAATACCAGATGTTACATTAGCAGTTTCCAGTAGTACCAGCTGAGGATTTAAATATACACAACAGCCAAGGGCAGACATACAGTTTCGTTTGTTTGTATTTTAATAAATGTCGATGTATCACTAAGGGTTTTCTGTACGTTGCTCTAAGTAGAGTTACAAGTCTAGCTGGACTAATCATCTTGAGAAATATAGAATTTCCTCCTCCTCCTCCTAAGGCTGACAATGATGTTAAAAATGAGCTGACTCACCTCCGTAATTACACTTTCAATCTTTCATTTTGGAACCTAGATCAGAAATATGTTATAATTATTGTGAAAAATTATTACGATCTCTGCACAAAAATAAGACAAACATCCTTGCAGATGGCTGGCATTCACGCTATGACAGCTTTATAATGTCTGAAACTGAAACTATCCCACAAAACTTTCTCTAATTTCCAAATTTTAAGATATTTTCAGATCTGATAGTAGTAATGTCCGACACCCAAGAGGGTTATTATGTTTGGAAAAGAAAGACATTAAAATTTAAAAAATTGAGCTCATTTCAATATAAAAACTGGTTTTAAGAATCGATATGATAACTTTCAAAACTGGGAATATCACTATCAACACAGGGTACAAATCACATAGTACACCTAACACTGAGTTTGTCACTGCTATTAAAAAATTCATCCATTCTGACAAATCTGATGATTAGGAGATTTTAACTATAATATTATTGGACATAAATATTTTCTTTTTTGGAATTAATGAAATCCATTCTGAAGTCTAACGAGTCAATGACAAACAACGATACGCAGGCATATGTCATTTTCACTAATATGACAATAACCAGATTTGGTGTGTATAAAAGTTGTTTTTCAGACCATAAGCCAATTTACTGAGAGTTTATAAACTAGTTTCCTGATTATCTGATTGCCTTACTATCTGGCAATACATAAATCCATATTGTTCATATTATTAAAACTAGAGGTAAAATCTTCGGTCGTGTTTTCAAATTTTACTACTCCCTACTAATTTGATTTTACCTTTGTACAAGCAACAAAAAATACTCAAAAAACTAGTATTCACAACAATTCATATTAAACTCTCAAATTCTTTCATTAGTTATTGATTTCTTAGATTTATTTGTACTTCCCTCCATTCATCTTTAGTAAACACAATTTTCGTAAATTGAAAGATGTAAAGCAGATCCCAGTTTCCAAGCTGTCAGAAAATGGTTAGTATTTAATTTTATTAAGATCTTTGAAACATGAAACTGTTTGAAATGCTCTTTGTTGGACAAAGATGCACCTAATTTCTCATTGTTTCTACACCAGTGTATATTATTTTATTCCTGTTCTTATGTTGAGTGTTGATGCTACAATGCACATTATTCCATTCGGAAATCTTAAGAGTTTTTACTATGTATCTTTATTTATTTAAAAAAATAATATTGGTCATCTATTTCAAAGAATTTAGTTTAATTTCACAATTTTTTATCGTTTATTTACGACCTTACTCCTAACTACCTTGGCACATCAGTTGAAAGATGCTGTCTGAATCCGTTCAACTACTGAAGATGGATCTATGAAAAATACTATTTTCTTCATATACGTCTGTACATAAACATTGTTATATAAACTATTATTTGGGCTTTTAAAATATTTCATGATAGCTATACCATTATTTGGTATGACGAACCGTAACTAATATATAGTAAAATTCCAACATAAAGTCATGCTATCTGCGGCTGTAACTTTAGTTAGGCATCGGATCATACCTATAAACTAATACAAATAACACAATAAAACACTTTCAATGTTGGCCTTAAATAGAGTTTTTCACATTTTTTAAACCATAATTCCTACCAAAATCAGGATATACTTATTTCCTAATTATAATTCATCGTTAACATGATAATTATTGACTTGTGCTGATTTAATTTGTACCAAGCTTTAGTAGCAGTTTGAGTTGTAGATATTTGGGAGAAATGTACAGTCTATGACTTGCTTGGGAGTAGTGTGGAAAATATTTTATAATAATAATTCTTGTTTTAACGGACCGGTTATCGAACACCGATCTCCTCGTCGCCAGCAATCCAATCCAACACTAAAGTGACAGACTATAACATGTGCCAACTCATGTGGGTTATCCTGAATTCATTACTTTCTTAGTACCAAGTATTACTACCCGTTCAGGTTTTACACTTACGTAATAATAACTCCAATGTGTTAAGGATGATAAAGGTTGAGTTCAGTAGATATGTACCCACGTTTGCGTTGAGGTCGAGTGGGAAATCATTAGATGGGAATCTCCCTCAGTAAACCTTGATGGGTTTCAAGCTCCGATATCCCCGTCATCAGCAGTCCGATCCATCGTGAGAGTGACGCCTTACACTAAGCGGCCACTGAAGCAGGTGGATTCACTACTGAATTTATTGCGGGAAAATTTACCTTGTGTACGGGGTATTAGGCACGAAAAAAAATTGTTTTAAAGAAACTTTCCCTGTTTGATAACTAAACTAAGCTAATTCCACAGGATCTGTCTAATAAACAAGAACCCAATGTGCGCCATTGTCTAAAACTGTTAATCCATTGCATTCTTTTTTTTCTTGTTTTTATCTTCTGCACGATGATTGTTGATCAGGAATAGGTCCATCAATCAACGTTAACGCTCACAAGCGTGTTAGTGACATCACACAGGGATCCCCACTGAGGTGGAGAATAGATCCCACTGGTGTGTGTATGTCTTTACGAAACTCACTATGACGTCACATATATTACGTCCCGTGAAGAAAGCCAGAGCGTGACCTGTGTGCACGCAGGATAATGCGAACTGTCAACTACAGGTGTAGGGTTTACAGGAAGTGTCCCTGGTGTTTAATTCAGCAGTGATATGGTCACACAAAGCTTCAGGACTGGTCTGCAAGACAACACGCACGCGTGGCTTCTCCGGTGTGCGCTTGCGGGACACGGACACACGCCAGCGTCGTCCGTGATTTTAACTCGGAGTTTTTCTATTGAAACAAGTGAAGTGTGTTAAAATTCTTGTAAGGGGCATTCATAAAACATGTAACCATTTTGTCTTATCGTTTGTGGACCCACACTCCCTTCATGTGACACCAAGACCATATTTAGCCAGACCCGTTCCCTCCCCCCCCCCTTTCATCCTCATATAACTTGTGTTACACAACCTTTAACATCAATAGAGAATTTAGTTATTTTAGAGGGAAGCTTTTGTGACACAAAAATAAGGACTAAGATTTAAAAAAAATCAGAATCATTTTCAAAGAATAAATGGTTTCAAAATATTTTATAACATTAAATTACTTATTTTTATTTTTTAAACGATGGTATGATTTTTGTTATTATTACTGTAAAATTTGAGTATAATTTCTGTGTTACATAAAGCCTTGATACCCTTTCTCAGCTCTAGGTAACTTTATGTAGACATTACAGCTCCCCCCTCAACCCCTGTCATCAGCGTTACGTGGTTTATAGACAATCCATTTTTAAGTACATTTTTGGTTACTTTATTATCAGTGTTATTTTTTAGGTATTGCTATTATATATCAAAAGTGACAGCTGCAGGTCACGCGACTTCACATATAAAGGAGTTATTTTTTTAGTTTTGGATCGAATTTGTCAAATAAAGTCCATTCTACCAACATCCTGGTATATATCCATTATACTGTCATCTTAGGGAAAAATATGGAGATGGATATTCTTTCCCTATTACTGTCCCAATAATTGATGGTTAATTTACGACGCAGTGATTACAAACCAACCAACAAACGACTGATATAATGATAGCTTCTCACTAGCTTTATTAGATCTTAGTTCATCTCAGAAATCATTCGCCTCTGATAACACGTGTTATCGCATAACAGAGGTTGACTGGCGGTGAAATAGAGCGTGATAGGTATGCGAGGGAAATAGGTCGGGTCAAGTATCTCTCTCGCACGTTTTTATTAACACCACGTCTTACTACCCGTTCTGGTTATACACATACGTGATCATTATGCCAATGGGTTAGGGATGAGGTGTATCTTCATTTGCGTAGAAAACAATTTTTGGAAAGACAACCCCCAGTACACCCAACCGTGAGTTGTGTGTGTTTAAACTTTCTAGAGAATGTAGTGTGTAGCTTAAGAATCTTCACAATAATCAAAGAGTTCAAGAAAAGTTTAAAGACATAGAATTAGCAGAAAGTTTTGACAGGAATTGTTTTTATAGAGCCTCACCACCTAGAAGAAACTAGAGCAAAACTCAAACACAAATAAGATTGAAGTGTAATGATCAGCTATAAAAAGCATAAATAATGTGTTTAGAGCCAGAATGACCCCTCAAAAGAAACAGAGCTAGAATAGAGCACTCCAACTGAACTAGCACAAGTGAACTGTACTGTTTAGCTATTAGCTGATAGGAATAGTGTGTATAGAGCTAGCTTGACCAATGAACAGACATAAGTTAGAGGGATTATATAGTTCTCTCTCTGGCTTATTGTCTGCTTAGTGTTATCAGGGCTCTATACACATTATTCCAGTCAGCACAACGCTTACCTCTACAGCTTACTTGTGTTGGTTCATTTGGAGCGATCTTTTCAACTCATTTTCTGCTCGATGACATGCTGGCTCCACTCACATATTACTCCTGTTATTTTATGGCGGATTGATATAAGTCATTCTTGTTAGGTTGGTTTAATTGATCGCTCTAGTTCTTTCCTGATGGCATTGTGGCTCTAAACACAAACTACTCTTGTCAGCTCAATTAACAAATTACTTATTTCAGCTCAATTCAGAACAGTACGTCTCATGTGTGTTAGTAAGTTTGAGCTATAAGTCTAGCTCATGGCTGGGTTGGTCAAATATTGGTTCTGAAGGCAAAGTTCATTAAATTGTTGTCTTGTTAGTGTTCATTTTGAAAGGTGATTCTTTTTTTATAAAAGGTTATGTAATATTAAAGATATATAATTTTAACTAGTAAGTTTGAAATATAATTTTTAGATTCTAATGAAATTCTGAAACAAACACAATATAATTTTTAGGAATTTTACTAAAAATTCAAATCAAAATAACTTTTAATACAATATTAATTTTGAATTTTGTTCTATTCTCCTGTTGGCCGAAAAATTATTTATGATTAAAACAAATACAATTTGTAATGGCTGCTTAATTTTGTCACTACTTTAATTTTGTCTGTTCAGGACTGTAGCATGGCTATCATTGGTAAGCTTTTCGACCATAACCCACAGTTGAGCTGTGAATCTATCTTCTTGACAAGAGGCTAGAGATGTTTGAGATGCAGTATGTTGTAACAGATAATTCACAGGATTATTTGATAAAGATGTGGTCCATTTTCAATTTGGGAATTTTGTGGTTTTCTTCTTAGACTAGTCTATGTATGTTAAAAAAGTAATAAACCTTTTGGATTTTCCTAAATAAAAACTGTTAATATGTTGATAAACCAATAATAGAAATCTTGTTATTATGACCCACAATTTATAAGTATATTTGTCTGTTTGGTCTAAGTTAATAATTTTTGCACAGATTCCAGCTTTTTGTGTCTATTTCATATTCTTCATCATTTTGCAAAAAATAATGGGATTTTATCACCCAGCATTGGAACATTGCAAATTTGTGAGAGTTTTCCTCGGGATCTTCCTCAATAGCTCCCCAAACATGGTCGGTTTTTCTTTTTTTTCTTTTTTCCAAAGATAATTTTGAAATCCTTCCAGAGAAAGCATTGAAAGCTTTTCTCCCCCATTCAATTCGGTGTGTTTTCCAATATTTATTTTGACTTGGTGGCAGTGGCAGTGGCAGTGGCAGAGAGGGCGATACGGGGGAATTTGGTTCTTCAACATTTAAATTTTCTTCACTGCTCGAAAGTTTCAATTTGAGAAGATGATTTAAATTTGACTGCCAAAGAAATATTTTTAAATCATTTTCAACACTTGGATCTGCGGAATTTAAAACCGAATCACTGAAACACCGTCTCAACTGGTGTAATTTAGGCCTGTATGACATTTATTATTTATTTATAATGAAAATGTTAGTAAAATTTGCACCTTAGCTCTTTCAGGTTAGAATAATTGTCGACGTATGTTATTTTTATTGTTGAACAATATATCTTTTATCTTATATCTGCCGTAAATAACTTTAACATAATATTCAAGAAAAATACAAAGAAGAGTTGTACATAAAACCACTATATAATATATATTTTAAATCGGAGCCACAAAATGCCAACAATCTACAAAATAAAGGAAACAAAGAACATACAATTTTATAAACAAAGACAAAGAATTATTAGAAGTATAGAGATATAACAAGCTATATTGTGAATCAACACTTTACAAGACCATCTATTGAATTAATTTGACATCATCCTACCTTGAGTTTATGACTCAAAAAAACAGAAAATAAATAAGTAATTTTCACACACAATATTAATTTGATGAAGATAAGAGTATTCTAGTCATTCATTATTCTTATAAAATCTAAACACAAAATTCAATTATGATTGGCTATCACTCACTAACAAGTATGATTGTCTTCCACGGAAATCATCAGTTGAGATTGTGTGTTCTTAGGTGACTGTAAAGTCCAATCCGAACGTGACAGACTCTCCCACGTTGTTGGCATACGTTGTCTGCGTTAACCGCTGACTCTTGAGGATTGACGCTCTTAAGATGTATTCATTCTTTACTGGCATTACGCTTGTCAGATGGACGTCTTCGTCGTTGTAGTTCAACGTGTTGTGACCTTCTTGGAAAATCCGACTCCATGCCAGGCAATTGACCGTTGTGGCCTCCCAGTTGCCAGTGTCGATTAGGCACTTCTTCATGTTGAACTTAAGAACGTCCCTGTAACGTTTGTACTGTTCCCCCGGGTTTCGTTGGCCATCCTTCAGCTGTGAAAACATCATATGTTTTGGAAGTCGAGTTCCGGGCATTCAAATAAAGTGGCCTCTCCATCAAAGTTTATGATTGATGATCAACGCTTCAATACTGGTGGTATTGGCCACTCCTAAGACAATTCTGTTAGTACGCTGGTCTTGCCAGTTCACTCTGAGGACTCTCCTAAGACAACGCTGATGGTACCTGTCCGGGCATTTTAGGTGCCTTCTGTAAGTGTTCCAAGCTTCACACCCATAAGTAAGAGTTGGTATTTTGATAGTTTAGTACACGTACAGTTTTGTTGAGTTTTTATGTAATGGCTGTCAAAGATTCTTTCTTGCAACCATTCAAAAGCTCCGCTAGAATATTTTAGGAGGTGTTAAATTTCACAATCAATATTTGCATTTGCAAATAGATGACTGGTAAGGTAAGGAGAGTGTTCGATGTTCTTCAAGAACTCCCCATTAATTGTTTGGCAGGAGCTTCAAAGTTGGAATTGAATGAAGGTTGAGACAGAGTCTGCGTCTTTCCGATAATAATGCCCAGACCAATGAACCATATACCTCATTAAATATATTCAAAATAGCCTGGAGGTTCTCTTCTGAGTTCGGCAAAACAACGTTGTCATCCGCATACTGAATTTCAAGAAATGGCATTGGTCATCTCTCGTAGTCTGTTAGGTTGAATAAGCCACCATTCATCCTGTACACTATTACTACACTCTGTGGCAGTTTCCCATCTATAAGATAAGTTATAATTACAACAATTATTGAGAATACATTGGGGGCATCTACACATGCCTCTTTGACACCCGTTGTGATCTCAAAGGGCTTACCAAGTCCATTGATTAGAAGAGTACCATTCATGTTATCGTGTAGTTGTCGAAGAATCTGGATGTATTTCGGGGGGCGGCCAATCAGAGCTAAGACCCTCCAAAGGGCATCACGATTAACTGAGTCGAAGGACTTGACGAGATAAATGAAGACCATGTAGACGGGGTGGTTCTGCTCCCTGGAATTCTACTGCAATAATTACATTATGTTAAATATCTTGCTGGTAGTAACCTCCCTTCCACTTCTGGTCCATTTGTCCATAAAAGACAGAAGCAGCTTCCATTGGCCATTGATCTGGAGGCAGATTTAGCCATTCAGGCCCTTCCTACCATCTAACCTTCATAAATTTCTGATTTGAGCATCCTCGACTGATTAGATCTGCTAGGTTAAATGAACCTCGAATGTGGTTCCAGTCTTCTTTTGCCGTCAATCACTTAATTTATTGAATCCTTTTACGTACAAAAGTAGCCCATTGCTCCTTTCTTTGTATCCACGATAAAACCGTACTTGAATCACTCCAGAAACAGAAGTCCAACACAGTCAAATCTAAATGTTCCACTATGGAGGAAAACCGTCTTGCTCCAATAGTAGAGGCTAAGAGCTCCAGACGTGGTATAGTGATCTTCTTGATAGGTGCTAATCTGGCCTTCGCCCAAACAAGTTGAACTTTAATGCAAAGTTTGGTCTCCAATATAAAAATACACAGCACCATATGCATCTTGACTGGCATCGCAGAACGTGTGAAGACTATGCTTCTCTTGCTTCTGGGTGAAGTATTTGGTAATTTCAATTTTGTTCGGAAAATGAAGTCCCTTAGTCCATTTTGCTAACCATTTCTTCCCTTCCGTAAGAACTTTTTCATCCCAGCCCAACTTAAAAGGCCTACATCTGTTGAATTGAGAGTTTTGGGATCAATTTTACAGGAGCATTGAAACCAATTGGGTCATACAATTTATGAGCAAGAGGCAAGATTTTTCTCTTAGTCAGACTTTGCAAATCAATTATATAAATAAAGGCTGAATTGATGGCCAACATATCATTTCCACGCATCTAAGGCAGACCTAAAACAGGTGACACTTCATTATTATCAAATTCAGAGCTCAAATATTTTCATCTTCTCAGCTCAAATTAGGCTTCAAGCAACAAAGCAGTAGATTCGGTCATAAAATGATGTAGCTCGTTCCCCTAATCCTTAATCGAGACACAAATGTCAACATAAAAACCCTTCTGCAACTTTTTAATCGTTTTCAGGGAATACATGTTAGTCCAAAAACAGTTCTTTTGAAAATCTCTCAAGGCTGAGTCCATTTAGTGCTCAGTTACAGCTTCTAACAGAAAAGGACTGGGTAAAACACCTAAAACTACGCACGCCTGTTTTGGGACTTAATTTTCCTCATTCGGTGTTTTCCATAAGAATCGTACGATATCTCTATCTTGATCACAAAGTCCAATCAATAACACCAATAGCTCCCATTCTAAAGCGAAGCAGGAGAAACTGAATACGTTTAATCATATTCGGGCCTTACTCTAAGCAATCATTCAGAGATGGACATGAATTGATCTTTGCTTAGGCATCAATACGATGTACCATGTCCTTTGATCACTAGTAAGTGGGGAAGATAATGTCCTTCATTACAATTCATATTAGCCCCTTATTCTATGATTCTCTTTCTCTCTATCTCTTCCACTCTTAAAACATTTCTGTTTAGTCTCTTTTACTTCAAGAGATTTCAGCTTTTGAAACGTCATTTCTAGACGCCTATGTGATACTTCAAAATTTGAGAGCAGAGGGGATTGTCCGTCAACTCATGGTAGTTTCACCGTGTAACGACCATCCACATCACGTTTGACAGTTTGTTTAAAATGTTATAATATTTCTAATTGTATTCATACCTTTGTCGCTCACTTCTCTGAATCTTCAATTCCCAAAACATTAAGATCACAGATTGTGGAAATAGACATATCTTTAGTAAACAAAGAAGTTACTGTCATGGTATGAGTAAGTGACTTCTTACACGGAACCCTGCCCAGTAGCGTCCATCCTAAATAAGTTTTCAATCAACAAAACTAGAGGTAAGAACAACTCTCTCACCTTTGAGTGTTTTTCCCGAAAAATCAGCCCCCTATCAAAACTTCTAGAGGTCCAAGCTTATCAATTATTTCTATACATAACAGCTGTAGCTCTTTCTGGCACAAATCTTTTCTTGCGGAAGGCACCGAAAAACATATCTTTTCAGTATCAAGAACTTCCAAGTTGAATGCATACCTGTTTTTGATGTTTACCAACTGGATTTGAAAAAGATGGTGTGAAACCTCACATGACTAATTTCCTCCAATTAAAGCATTGTGAATACGTTCCTAATCTATTAATTTGTATCCCATTTGTCCTATCACTTCCTTAAGAATGTATGATCTCCGGGATCCTGGGTTTATAATAGTTAGAACATTTCGATGACCACTTTTCCACTTCAACCGTACAGTAAGAGATATAAGAAGTACTTCATATCAAGAATTATTTTCTGTTGTACTCTCCACAGCAACCCTTATACTTTCACTTAATTCTTTATTAAAATTTTACTTGTACCCATAATTAAGATACACTAGTTTCTAGTTTGGGACAAAGTAGAATACTGTGTTCACCATCACATATAAACACTTTAGTTTATATCTCTTTACAATGTGTCCTCCTTTCAGACAAACAAAACCGCAGCGACTATGCCCAATAATTTTAATCTTCTGATTTATGGTCAATTTTCTGGATTTCAAACAATCTACAGAATCTACATGTGTCACAAAATTTACACACTGAAGTGTTTGAACCAAGCCTATCTCTTGTATCCATTAATGGGACTGCTGTATATACCTTTGTTTCTCCATAGCCAGGGATATTCTTCTTCTTACCTTTTAAAACTTCCTCCCCACCACTGAAATTAAAATATTTTACCTCAAGACAGATGCGCTCTTCTTGTTCGACTTCCCTCCGGAGAAAGTCCAGTAGACTCTGGAACCGCCCCTCACCTTGACCTGAAGAACCACTACATTGCCAAGCACGTAGTAAACTTTACGTCAAACGAGATTAAACCATCGGTTATAACATTGTCACATACTTATCAGAGGTGACTCCTAAAGTCTTGAGTGCTCTCAGCTGAGTTTACAAACGGTCATACATAATCGATAACAGCATCTAATCCGACAATCTCTGAAGCGTCAGCTTCAATAGATTCACGCACGTAAACTTCGACCAATATCTCATCGCGTCTGAAACGAGATCTTAAACTTTGTATGGACTTAGGATAACTTTCTGTATCCTGAGGAAAACTTTCAACCACTTCTCGAGCCCTGGAACCAATTAAAGTGGCCTGAATCAAATACTGGAATTTTTTGGGTGCATATAAATCCTCATCTTCGTCGATTTTGGCGAATTGGCTCCAAAAACTCAACCATTCTGTTATGTTGACCCGTGTTTCTTAAATTTGATCTTGGAGAGTTTTCACTTACTTTTTGAACAATGTCATAGTGTCATTTATCAACTACCTGACGAAAATAAATTTGACACAATATTTAAGCAAATATATATGTTTCTAAAAGATTATTTAATATGATATTTAAATTAGAGACACAAACTGTCTATATTAAAAAAAGACAAAGACCATAAATTTATTTTTAAAACATAGACAAATCAGGATTAGAGGGACAGACAAATAACAAGCTATATTGTGAAATAACAATAAACAAGTCCATCTATTGAAACAATAAGACACTATAAGTCTGTGTTATTTCTGATTACATTAAAATATACATAATTTCTAATTTGAAAATATTACCGTATTGTCTGGTCCAATGGAAAGGGAGACTAGGGTTCTAATCCCAGTTGGTCCTAATTAAAGTGTTTGTTTTTAAATGTATATTCTCTCCCTCTTCACACAAATTGATTACACTTTCTCTAATGTACATATATATATTCCATTAGTGTAAATATGTAAGTGTGAATACAGGACGGGACCAACATGTATTGAACCCCTCATCGCATAAAATAAAATTTACGGTGAACCTCTCGGTTCCGTAAACACTCCTTTACCTAAACACGGAGACTTTTATATTCTAAGAAATAACATAATTTTTTGCAGAAATAAACCCCTGATAAAAATGGTATAATTTTAAACTAAGGAACACAAGTGAAATAATATATTTTTACATTTTTACATGGACGCATTGAGAAAAATAGAAACTTCTATATTCATCACAGTTCCAAGCTATCTTTTCCCCATTTCCTAGACTTCAAATAAAAAAATAAATATATATATATATATTGGTCAATACCTACAAAATAATTAATTTATAAATATATATTTCAAATAAAGTTTCTATATTTAATAGTAATTCAACATTTCAATGATAAATTATTTCGTAGTTTGAAGATTTACGGTGATATTATCAAAATTTCAAATATCCGCTTTTGGAAAGTAGTTCTACCCTTTAGTCACCTAACCATTAAAATGACACTTACAATTTTGTTTTTTATGTTAAACAATTTATGGGTTCCAATTATAATTCGAATACTAATCAAAACTACTATAACCGGTCTTGAGAAAATCTCTTTTATTACTTTCCACCCTTAGTAAACTACCCTTAAACTTTTACTTAAACTTAAACTTTTCCAGGAACCACGAACGTAACAGACAAAATACCGTTCAGGGACGTGTGACTTCTTCTTTGCCACGATCCATCAGCAGCTACACATACATCCTTATTCCCATCATTTTGGGCTACAGCTTCCTCAACAGCTTTCATCATGCTATCCTTGCGCAGTTTTTCTGTATTGGTACCAATGATATTTTCATGTTTGGCGTATTTAGTGGGGAAAGGAGGAAGGTTCATTACTCCACACATTTCAATACTTTTTTGCACACATTCCAATTTTTCGTGTCTATTTCATATTCTTCATTACTTTCCAGAAGATAATGGGATTTTATCGCCCAGCATCGAAGCATGGCCAACTTGTGCATGTTTTCCTCAATAGTTTCCCAAACATGGTTGGTTTTAATTCGCTTCCTTTTGTCCTTTTTTCCAAAGATAATTTTGAAAAATCTCCACAGAAAGATTTTCGATGCTTTTTTATTTTTATTTTAAGGTTTTAAAAAGCTTCTCTCACCCATTCAATTTGGGGAGTCTTCCATTATTTATTTTGACTTGGTGGCAGTGGCGGTGGCAGTGGCAGTGGCAGTGGCGGTGATCTGTGTTATTTTGTTCAACAAAATCTAATTTTTCTTTACTTATCGAAAGAGTTCAGAATTATCATCATCAATATCAATTTGGTTTATTTCCTGCAATAGCTTATCTTGAAAATTTAAAAGAAAGTCATCATTATCATTGTTAGCACCACGTCTTACTACCCGTTTGGGTTATACGCACTTACGCTAATGTGTAATGGTAGGGTGATTGTGAGATGAAATGGAGGACCTACAGTTTAACGTGGAATCCGAACCACGGTGGAGGACTGGCATTCCCCACATTCACAAGATGTCTTGTCAGAGGTGAAGGAAGGGTTTGGTAATCAGATAAATCTGTGCCGGGTAGAAGAAAGCGCCAGAGTGTTTTCTTCACAGGGTATTTTGGAGAGATTATTAGCCACGTTACCACAGCGATTTAATTTTGACTCCCCAAGAAATATTTTTAAATAAATTTCAATCTCCAAATACGATGCATTTATTACTGAATCACTCAAACATCGTCTTAACTGATGCAATTTGGTCTTATATATATAATTTCGTGGCAAGATTTATTAAAATATTTGAAATAAAATTTGCCAGATAACTACTTTAGATCGTATTAATTGTTACATGGTTTTAGTTTTGTTGCTAGTCAAAACATTCATCTTCAATTCATTACTAAAACTTGACAGTAAAGAGTTAACGATACAAATAGTTGGTGTTGTTTCCAAACACATTAAAACATTCCTAATTTATTATTTAAGCAACTAAAATATTATTTGGACTAATGAACAGGGAGGTTAGGGTTCTAATCTCTATTAGTACTAATAAATGTGTTTGTTTTAGATGTTTATTCCTTTCCTCTTCATCCTCCACACAAACGATTTTGATTAAATTTCATTTCTAAGCATATATATATATATATTTATTACAAACATTATTGCTACTCTTAATATTTCTTCAAAATGACTTTAATTTTTCCAGTATGATGCGTAAATTCTATTTTTTTATCATATATATGAAACTATTTGAGATTTAAAATTATTTATCACAGCAAATATGTAGATTTATTTATAATAAAAATCTTTTATTTGAAACATATTTATATAAAACCAATAATTTTCAAACTAAACACAAATACTGTATATGTATTTTTAACTTTTCGAACATTTAAGTATTACAACCGTAAGAAAAATCTAAACCATCATGTTGATCGTTGTAGACTTTTCATGACACCCCGAACCCTAAAAATGTTTTTTTCAGTGCCGTTTGTCGGTGTGTCTGTCTAACCTTAAAATTAATAATAGTTTACTAAAGGGTGAAAAAATTAAATAAAGTTTTTATCAAAATCGGCTCTAACGATAACCTCTTACATCACTTGTTTTTGTCAATATCATTCTCTCTTCAAATTGATATTTTAAAAGAGATTTAAGGATGTAGTCTAACATTTGACAACACACTCCACCAGGAAATAATTTGATAGCGTCTTAGAGTTCAGGTAAAGTGTATCGATAAAATGGAACAATAACTGTAATACGGCATCATGTTAATCACACGTAGGCCTTATACGCTTGTCATGATTATTTAACCACATGAAATTTAAATAATGATAATTATAGTATCGAACTTATTATGTTATCAAGTTCACATGCATTACCCAATGCTTGAATTTTCTTCTTCTACTTAATGTCCATGTTAATCACATTTGGCCAACATAGATTTCTGTATATACATTGTTTCAACCCATCTAATTAACCTTTTCCAGTTTTTTTTGGACAATTTAAGACTCGAAGCAGACACCTCTTCCACACAAATTAGGCAACATATCTTTTAAGAGAATGCTGATGCTGATCCTAGTGAAGGGTGAATACTTCTTTCACCATATTTATGTCCTTGTTCTTCCGATTTTTGTGTTGATCACTTTAATGCTGCTTATTTTTGTATACAGCCATTTGCAGCTGACATGCAATTGAATTTAATCAATGCTAACACATTTTTCCCACAATCTATCTTCTCTTTCTTTAATTTGTAACATTAGCCGCTAGCTAATATTACAATATACTGCAAACTTACCCAATTCTACCAAGACGTCCACGGCCATTCCCAGGTAAACACTGCAGCCACCTATCATCACACATCCGAACATCACGACCTTCCTTCGAATACTGAGGCGTGCCCGCAAAAAAACTTCACGCCAATTCTACTCGTCCAAAGACCATAAGAAGAAAAGAAGTAACACTCCACCGAGTTTACGAGCGAGAATCTACTGGCTACGAGTGGACTCTAGAAGCTTCTCCACCCTATCTACGTTCTTTGGCCCCCCCTACTCACCATGTGATGCAAGCTGTGTTTTGTGCGTATAAAAGATCAACCCTGTGAATTGTGAGCCACTCTTGGGCTGGCGGTGAAGGTCGCTTGAATTGGTGATGGCGACGAACTACAATGTAAGCTAAATTCCTTTTGGGTTAAATGTCTGACTTTTCAAAATTCCTTTTAGGCACTTCGATTAGTATTACTTGGAAATATCTTAAAAGTTTTAAACTTGCTTTAATTGACATTTCAAGCTATGTCTGCGTATAAACAAAAACTTTACTCTTGGCTGAATGCATAACATATCTGGACTTGAGACTTTTCTCTAACTATTGGGATATTTTTGTGTATGGTTTACTATTTTACCGTCGTATTAATGTTAAAGATAAATGGGTTGGGATGCCTGACACTTTGGACTTTATATTTTGGGCGTATCAAATTTAAATTGTGTATTAGTTATAGTTAGTGGTTTCCTATTTTTATCTCTATTTATCATGTTAGGTTTAGCGCTTTAATTTGAATGGACTCGTTCCTTAAAACCTTACTCTGTTTAATTGTTTATCAAAGATAGGTAAATTTAGCATTAGACTAAAATATATTATAAATTATGTCATTCGTCAACATCGCCTGTTGACTTTAACTTAATAAAACCTTGCTAGGTTTATATGTAATTTTTACTGTGTTAGGATAGTTTTAGTAAGGTTAATATATGGATGTTCACCTCCGAACATATATAGCTGGGCGCCTTCAGCGCGTGATATGTTTAGATGGGAAGTTGCCATAGCAACCGAGTTATGAGGACTAATGGGAGTTGTTGGCCAATTAAAAGCAAAGTTGTTATCTAATATTTGCCTCAGCTCACACAAATAAGCTAGGGTTTAATTGTATATCTTCCCCATTCTTTCGGGGCTGGTAAAATGATATAAATAATGCATATTGACTAGGTGTTAGTAATTGTTGATGTTAACGTTTAATTCTTAGGTTGAGATTATAATAGGGTATTAGCCTTCATGCCTAATTGTTATTTCTTGTAGCGAGAGATGAAGGTTGCTCTTAAAGCTAGCGCTAGTGGTATGAAGACGCCAAAAGAAAATGTTATAAAGAAGTTGCATTTTGTATAACTGTTAATATACTTGTATCCATTGTTGCCAACCTTTTTTGGGTAATTATAATAAATTACTATTGGCGGTGATATTCGTTCCTTCTCTTTATACTAGTATCATCCTTCGGTTATTTTAAGTTGAATTGATTCTTGTGAAGTAATCACAATAAGGGTATACTTCTGGGCTGTGTTTA
>CABEEJ010000585.1:173598-193497 GCA_901482245.1 Timema douglasi
AAAGGGGGGGGGGGGGCGCCCCCTCAAGATGAATAGGGGAAAGAAAGAAAAGGAAAGAGGGGTGAGGGAAGTTGGTTGAAGTTGTGAACACGTTATTTAACACACAACTTCTAGCTACCTCGAGGCTTCCAAACCTTTCCCTACCCTCTCTCTTCTTTTCTTATGGTCAAAATATTTTTTAAAAAAAAGGCTTGGGTTAGGAGGATAGGAAGATGCGGATTATGGTAGTGTAATTACTTTAAAGTTATATTTTTTCCCCCTTCCCGGTGAGGTATTTTAGTGCTAAGCAAGCACTAAGTAATGGGTAAACGTAGAGAATGGGCTAAGATGCGGAGTTTACGGACCCGGCTTTTCACTGTGCATAAATATTCATTAGCTTTAGAAATACACTTAACTGTAATTAAGAAACGTTGTTGTAGTACTGTCGGCACTTGCGCGACCTTTTTAAGACATTTATTACTAAGTATTCTGTCATTAATAGTCAGGGAGGTTGGCACTGCTTCTTTGGTTACTGGTTCCCATAGAGCAAGGAGATTATGATGGCTGTGAGCGGTGTTCTTGATACAATACATTACACAATAAACACGTGCAATGCTCCAAAACATGGCTGATGTGTTCATACTTGATTCAGCACAGACATAATTGTACTGAATTAACGATGACAGCCATCACTAAATAATAAGTGAAGTAATTTCTATAAGATATATGTCACAGTTTTCATCCTTTTTTTATCATTGCAACTTAAGACCCATTCATTTTGTACACAAATGCAATAGGGGTGAGTAATTTTGAGTTTATAGGAGGTGTACCCACTTTTGCCTTGATGGAGAGTTGAAAACTATGATGTTTTCTTTTAGCACCGCATCTTACTAACCATTCGGGCTATACGCTGAAAACTATGAATTAAAAACATCCTGAGCACAATCAACAGAATTCCAGCCCCGATATCTCCGTTATCGGCAGCCCAGTCTATTGCATGAGTGATGCCTTATACCACTAGGCCACCAATAGGGGCTTAATTATAGATATGTGAATATATTTTTACTTGATTTGTTTATATTATTATTATTATTATTATTAGCTCCGCGTCTTACTAACCGTTCGGGTTGTACGCACTTACGCTAATGTGTAATGGTAGGGTGATTGTGAGATGAAATGAAAGACCTACAGTTTAACGTGGATTCCGAACCACGGTGGAGGCCTGGCATTCCCCACATTCACAAGATGTCTTGTCAGATGAAAAGGAAGGGTTTGGTAATCAGATAAATCTTTGCCGGGACCGAGGATTGAACCCCGGCCGCCAGCATAGAAGTCTGACACCTTAACCCTAGACCGCCAGGTAACCAACACTTGATTTGTTAATCAGATTTCGGTTTATCTACATTTGACTAGACTAATGCCTGCTTCGGTGATAGAATGTTCTAGGGCGTCTCGCAACAGGATGGATTGTCAATGATAGTTAGACCGGGTTTCAAGTACTGGTCAGGTATACAGATGGTTTTTTTTTTCTAATTGATTTTCAACTCTCCCTCCACGTAAGTGTGGGCACACTTACTCTTATTTTAACGAACCTTATCCTTAGCACGTTAGTGTGGTTAGTAAAATAATTTATGTGACCCACTTTAATGGCAGAACGGTCTAAGCTACAATTACTTCACAAGTTAAGGACCCCCCAAAGAGGCTTTGTGAGATCGGCGAACCCCCCGTTTTTTCTAACCATTAGAATATATTCTTTTTTATGTATAGAAAATATTAATAATTAATGTTAAAAATTTTTTAAAAAAACTAGGAATATGGCACAGTAAATCCGAGACCAATGTGTTTTTACATAATTTTATTTTTACACTAACTCTAGTTGTAATAATAATGAATATAACAATAACACAGAAAAAGGTTAGTTAAGCCTACATGAACATTTATTAGTCATGAAAAAGGTTCAAATTTATTCATTTGGGTCTAATAATAGTGAGATAAGTGAAACCTCTTCTTTTTTTCTATCACTTCTTGAAGATCATTTTAAAGGCTGGACACTTTAACTAGAAAATCTGAATGCATGTCAAGTACATTTTTATACTTGTGTTTCATGTAGAATAGTGTTGATTAATTATTATTTTAAAATTTTATTTGGCTACATTATGTCAGTTGTCGTATACCCCTAGGAACAGCTCACGAACCCCCGGGGGTCCACGGACCACCTTTTAAGGACCACTGGTCTAAGGAGTCACTATAGTGTTAGACTGGCCCGCTGAATAAGGGTAGAAAGGGGTTCAAGTACTGGTCGGATCTACTGAGGGTAGTATTTCCTAAAAGTTTTCCTCTCTCTCCACGCAGATGCTAGTAGAGTACTTCTAAAAAGCCTCATTACTCATCCCATACACCATTAGAGTAATTATCATATATGTGTATCCCAAAGGGTCTTGAGAAAATGTGCTAAAGATAAATCATTTTAAACAAATCTCATCAAGGAGGCAAGGATAAAGGAGCTTTAGTTTTGAACAAATGTGCTTGCATTTGTTTCGAGTGAGTCTAGGAGACTATTTAAAGAAAAAACTCCCTAAGTACAGGAATCAAACAACTACCTTTTCTTCAAACGAAAACATGAGTAGATAAACCTAATATTTAATCCACGTGACCATTGATGCGGGTGTAGCTAATGTTAACAGCAAAAAAAAACCTTTAGATTTTCTTTGTGTTTGTAAGAAATTAGCTTAATATACATTTTGAGACACTTTTTCACAATTTTAAAAATATAATAGAAAACCTATAGTTAAAATTATTTCCTTTGGATTATTAACAAAAAAGTTTGTATTTTCTTGTATTTGAAAAAGAGTTACAATACTTTACAACACACTTCGGTGGCCTCTTGATCCAAGGCAAGAATGATTAAACCTTTTAGACCAGTGTGCAACTTGAGGAATAGATACATTTATTTTGAAATAGTCCAGTGTGCCATCCTTATTTAAGTTTATTAGTGAGTATTTAAAAATCGAACTCTTTAATCATCATAAAATGGAATAAATTAATCAAATTGATTAAAAAGTTAAAATGAGTGTTTTATAGGATATTAATTTCAACAACGTCAAATAAAACATTGAAAGTAACACCTCAGAGAAAAATTGTAAAATAAATTGATATATGCATTAAAATCAAAAACATATAAGTCCTTTTCCACATTAGTTTGAAACATGTTGTTGTATTTTGCTAGTAAAGATAGCTATGTTTGGTTCATGACTTGTTGTCTTCAACAACAACACAAGATAAACCAAAGTACCAGCCAAGATGATTTACAACTGTTATTATTATTAGCACCGCGTCTTATTACCCGTTCGGGTTATACGCACTTACGCTAATGTGTAATGGTAGGGCGACTGTGAGATGAAAGGGAGGACCTACAGTTTAACGTGGAATCCGAACCACGGTGGAGGCCTGGCATTCCCCACATTCACAAGATGTCTACACAAGATGTCTTGTCAGAGGTGAAGGAGGGGTTTGGTAATCAGATAAATCTTTGCCAGGACCGAGGATTGAACCCCGGCCGCCAGTATAGAAGTCTGACATCTTACCCCTAGACCACCAGGTCACCCTTTACAACTGTTGACGTAACATAATTCATAGTGGCTTTGGAGCTGTCAAAATATTATTGACTTCAAAAATGTATATATCACGCTGGGAAAATATTTATTTAATATTGATTTTTACATCATGGCATGCCACACGAAATCCATGCCATAGTTGCCATATTTTTACAATTCGTGGCCCGGCATCACTCTCGCAATGGTGGCGAAATTGGGGTTTCAGTCTGGTGTATGAACTCTCCCTCCACCTAAATGTGGTTACACTTCCTCCTAATTAAACCTTACTCATCCCAAACACTTTTGAGTAATAATACATATTATGATTACTACTTGAACAAATAGTAACACGTAGAGCTAAAAAAAAAGAGTTTAATTTTTTAATGTAAGAAAACTAGTTTCCTAAGCGTACGTTTAAATACTTTAACATGAGATAAAATATTGACCTGCACTGCTATCAAATTACGTACAAGTTTCAATGATTACTACTTATTTTGTTAGTGTTTTTCCATAATAGCTGGATGCTCATATGGTTATTATGGGATTTTACAGAATCCAGTACTGAATTAACTACTGAAACATCGGCCATTTGTACAAAGTATTAAACAATAAACACACACACATGAGAACACATGTGAGGGGCATTAACATTTGAGAGAAACATCTTGTGGTGGCTGTATAGTATAAGGTAGGATGGATGGTCTGGTGTTTTTATAACAAGAGCACGAATTTTGTATCAGTTTGAACCATGGGCTGAAGATATATCTATTAATTCCATCAAATTAATATAGGACTACGATCAACTCTGTATAAACAATTATTTTCAACACATATATAGTTTTTTTTGTTTGTAAAATTTTTCAAATTTTACTGTCAAAAAATATAAAAATATGACTCTTGCAAAAAAGTATTTTGAAATATGCACGCAAACACACTTTTACAAAATAGCTTTATAAATATATAGTTATATATATTTTTAGTAATCAAATAAATGCCCAATAAAATGTAATCCTGACTTTTTTAATATCTTTTTTCACATCTGCTAGCTAGAGTTTTCCTTGAATCTATCTCTACGATACAATGAGTGTCACGTTTTCAGTAGTAAACGTGGGCTGCATATTGCCCATGGGCCACTAGTTGGCTTATCTTGGCTTAAGGTGTCACTCAAATAATACTTTAGTTGTAGTGATGGGAAGGGCAGGGTTTATATCCTGGAAAGTTTTATTAAATGTGTTATTTCGTGAATGATTTCTCTCTTACCCCCTACGCAGATACACATAAATTCCCTATGAATTATATCGTACCCATAAGTTTCCTCATTGGTATAAATAAACGCAGATAACCCAGCCGGGTTTTAAGAAACAAAGTGATGTAAAAACTTGATGTTAAATCACAACAAAATTATTAAAATACATAAACAATTTAACTTGGCTATTACAAGTAATATAAATTGCTATTAAAAATAAATATTCTACTCGGTCAGTAAGTAGTTAACGTATCACCTGCTTTCAAGGAATATAATATGGGTGTGTAGAGTGGCCTTTTACCTCACATGACGAAAACAAATTTAAGATGCCCAAAAACAAAGTGTTTATGAAGATATCTGGTTCAAAATAGGATAAAGATATTTGGGAAGGAGGGAGGTTACATAATGACGAGTTACTTAATCTGTAATCATAACAAGACATTGTAAAAGTAATCAAATCCTTCAGATTATGGTGGGTAGGACATGTAGTGTGAATGGAAGATTCTAGAACCGTGTCCAAGGTATTGACTGGAAAACCTAATGGGAAGATCTAGACAGAGATGGGAGGATAACATTAGAATGAACCTGAGAGAGATAGGGTGTAATGAGGTGGACTGGATAGAACTGACCCAAGATAAGGATAGTTTGTGATGAGGTGGACTGAATGGAACTACCTCAAGATAGGGATATGGGTAATGAGGCTGACTGGATGTATCTAGATCAAGATAGGGATAAAGTTTGATGAGGTTTACTGGATAGAACAGGATAAAGATAAGGATAGGTTGTAATGAAGTGGACAAGATGGAATTAGCTCAAGATAGGGATAGGGTGTAATGAGATTGACAGGATGGAATTAGCTCAAGATAGGGATATTCGACGTACTTTTGTGAGACAATGAACTGTCGAGATCCTAATGCCTAAGAATAGTTAAACAACATTTAGAATAATCCCATTTAATGTTTTTATCACTTTCTAGTAACCTCATGGAAAGCGAAATTATTATGGAACCAGAATATATTTAATTACAAATATTAATGGATGTTGACATTCCATGATCCCTTTAACACAAATAATGTTTTTTTTGCAATATTTTCTGTCTGTAGCTCAACCGGGCTAATATTCAGAGTTAAGGGTTTTCATAAAGTTCTCTCGGAGAGTTTTGGTTTTATATCCAACCCTTATAATAAGGGTATTTCACAAAAGTGCAAAAGTAGAAAACATTATATTCACCAAATCTGTGTCGTATCTAACCTATTTGATTATATTTTATATCCAGCTATTTTTGATCACTACAAATATAATAGAAATTATAATTCCATCATGAAAATTACTTTAAGTGTAGGTTACATAGGCATAAGTTTTCAAATTTATCTCAGCTCCGTAACTATTTGAGATATTAAGAACTTATTATTGTAAAGTTGTAGTACTATTCAAAAATAAAACTCTTATATTTGAATATATTTTCATAAAACAAATAGTTTTTCAGCTATAATAATACATACTTATATACATATATCTTCGGTGGAAAGCAAAATGGATTTGACACATCCTTAGGAGGAACTGTCTTCTGCACGACGTCATAGAAGGAAAGGTTGAGGGAAAGAGGAGCTTAGGAAGCAGAAGGATTCAGATATTGTGTGACTCGGGGAAAGAAGAAAATTATGAGAGCTGAAATAGGAGTCTGGGAATCAGGAGCACTAGCGATATAAATTAAATGGTAAAAGTAATCGACCTGTCGTAAAACAAAATTCCTAATAAAACGACATATGGGGCTATTTGACAATTGAAATGGATTATTATGCTTCTTAGTGGTTGAAGACGTTCATATTTCCCAAACTTATTGTAAAAGTGTGTATTATTTAATTTATGCTTTTTGATGGATTGTTTCTGCAACAATATATATTATCTCGTTTCACAAATCTTACGAGTTTTTAATAAATGATTATTATTAAGTCAAAATAATAGCAGTTTGAGAAAATATTAGTGGTGAAGTGAACCATCGATTTTAGATTGATTTGAAAATTGCTTAGAGCTCTTGTACTGTTTATTGATTATTAAAAAAACTGAATTTAATATCAGATCTTTAATCTATAAATTAAATGCATGAGCGTATGCTATAATGGCACACTATAACAATAAATGTTAAGGGTTCCACCTACTACTGTTGAAACGATTACACCAAAATGGATTTGAAAGGTGTCCCTTTAGGATAAAAAAAAAGTCTTTCATTATTATTTTCATAGTACGAAAAAAAAACATTCAAAGGGAAATTAACTCATTTTCAAATATTTTTATAATCAAAATGTCACAGTTCTTAGATTAAAGTGAGTGGTTAAAAACCTAGTCCCATTCGTCTCAAACAAATGAATCAAATGAGTCAAAATATAATATTATAAATAAATAATCGATGATTTTTTCAGGGGTTTTGATGTTTATAGCTATTCTTCCCTTTATAAATACAACAATCTGAGGATATTTAACCTTCATGTATGTACTACCTTTAACCTAACTGCTATTTATATTTTCAACAGATACCCGGAGTGATCTAATGGTCTAGGGGTAAGGTGTCATGACTTCTGTGCTGGGGGTCTGGGGTTCAATCCCTGGTCCCGGCACAGATCTATCTGATTGCCAAACCCTTCCTTAACCTCTGACAAGACGTGTATTTATCACAACTTGTCAATGTGTGGAATGCCAGGCCTCCACCGTGGTTCGGATTCCACGCTAAACTGTAGGTCCTCCATTCCATCTCACAATAACCTACCATTTGACATTAGCGTAAGTGTGTACAACCTGAACGGGTAGTAGGACGCAATAATAATAATAACAGACACCTAAGAATTATTTAAAAAATGTTATTTTCTTAAGTTTATTCTGTTTCTAATATTAGGATTAAGACTGAAAATTCGTAGATTAAATTATTATAATATGTATTCCAAATTACGATTCGTAGAGTAGGTGATTTGGCAAAACTATAATATCTTATAGCCCCTTTTAAAATATTAAAATAAATTTACGTTTATAAAAAAATCGTGCAGCTCTCTAATATTAAAATCAAAACCAATTCAGTCTCTATATACATTTTGTAAGTAGTACAGTTATATTTACGTGTTAAATAGCTCATACAAACACTCGTGAGGATGGGAAAAGAACTGGGTCAAAAAAATAAAGCGAAGAGGGTAAAAAAAAATAGGAGTGGTCTTTAAATATTTATGTTGTTGAACTGAAGTAGAAGCGCTTTACCTCGTGCATCTCTGTCATTATATATTCATGTTCTTCCTAGCTGAGGGAGGAGAGGGCCTGGATAACCTCTTACTCTCACTCTCCCCCCCCCCTCCCCGCGCACTTGTTGGAGGGCGCTTTAACCCCCACCCCCTACCCCCTCAACTACTCACCTTCTTTACTCGCACCACTACGGACCTCCGTAGCCTTCGGGGGGGAAGACGGCATTGGGATTTCTGAAAACGAGCACAAATAAAACAAATAGGAAGATATATTAACTGTTGACAAACATGGTTATCATTAGTGGTATAACAGGGGGGAACAACCCCCTCCCCTATTAATAGCCTTCAATGGGATACTCATTAGATGGTTACACTATTGGAATAAATGTCAACAAGGCAATCTTAGATAATTTCCTATACTTTGTAATAACATTTTCAAAAATAATAGATCTGGAAACTACTATTAAATATGTTTCCCTTAAAAAACATACATCTTTATCTGCAATGTAAATCACTCCTAAATATCATTATTATAATTAAAATCACTAAAATATTTTCTAAAAATTTCAAATATTTCAAATTAATCATGGATACCGTAAATTACCCATAATTTAGAGGCTGGGAAAAGATTTAAAAATAGGACTCTGAGATAAATCCATACAAATATTAAGTTTGAACAAA
Organism: Timema douglasi; assembly: GCA_901482245.1. Classification (NCBI taxonomy): domain Eukaryota; kingdom Metazoa; phylum Arthropoda; class Insecta; order Phasmatodea; family Timematidae; genus Timema; species Timema douglasi. Next base: position 182,322 of record CABEEJ010000585.1, read on the forward strand.
ATCTCTCAGAACTTTTCTCTTGTGGCCCCAGAGATAGGCATAGTTATCTGTTTTTTTTTGTATTTGGGGCTTTATACAAAACACTGAGAAGTGTTGAAATCGTTTATAAATCTCGGAATATTTATGAAGTTGTATGATATTATTTAATATCATTTTCATTAAAATGTAAACTAAGGTTTTTACAAGAAAAAAGGTCAAGTTATGAGTAAAAAAAAGCTTGATAACTTACACAAGACCCTATAAAACAATCCCACATTAAAATGTTCCATTGTGATGCTATCAAAGCATGGATTTATTTTATTCTGCAAGTTTAAAAAGGAGACCTGGACACAGGAATCGAACCCGGAACCCTTGGCTTAGTGCGCCAATGCTTTAACCACTTAGATATCCAAGAATCATTTCGTGCCCAGGGTCATTCTTCACTCATATTTTAAGGTAGAGTCTATGATCGACGTGTGGAAATCGGTGGATACAAACGCGTTTAAAAAAATTAAGATCACGAGCTATCAGCTAACGCTGCCACCTTTGATTCTGTGGTTGGCTCATTGCTGCCACATGTACAATTATTATAATTGTAATGGGACTGCATATGCATTTATTTGATAGAGATTTACTTGGTCAGGTTTATTACCTTTCACTTTAATCTCAGGAAGACAAATTTTCAAATATATCGTCAGTGAATCTAAAAATAAAATTAATCCTAAAATGTAAACACCTTAACTGGTTCTAAAAGTTACTTTTAATTAACACATTTTTAAAAAAACGATATTATTGACTTCTTAAATAGTCCGGGACTCCTAAAAGTCTCCAACATTTCTTAGTTCTCTTCCATGTATCATTGTTAAAAGTACAGCATAATATCGATGATTGATAGCACTAATTTGTCGATATGAGAAGGTAAAATTGTACTAAAATTTATAACTTTAATACTTTGAAGTGTGACAGAAACTAAGTTAAATAAGACACAGTTGTAACTTCACCTCAAGATCATCAAGTTGTAAACATACAATTATTAAAGATGTGAAATGTATGCCCATAGTTTGTTGGGTAGCCAATCAGGAATGAATGTTTTCTCTTTGGTGTTTAGTCTTTTATAGCTAAATGTCAACCATCATCAATAAGCTTGACATTTTATTGTTATTTGTGAAAATGGAGCAATATTATAAAATTAATAAGGTTTTTATCGAGCATTCGATTAAATTAAAAGATAACTGATATATAGTCCGACCCTTTATTACTAATATCATTCTTAAAAGGTGTTTTGTCTAAAGGCAGGTCCATTTCTTGTGTCAGTCAACTTAGACCGTCAATGCGCCCTGTACTATGTTTCCTCTTACAGCTCCCATAATTTTCTTCTTTACTTCAAGTAATTCATTTTTTGAGTTCGACTTATTCCTAAACTCCCTTTTCTCTTAACCTTGACTTCCATGGCATTGTGCATAAGATACTTTTACCTGAGGATGGGACCGATCCAGTTTGATTTGTACTGAATAATCACATCTAAAATGATTATGGTTATGTTTTCACCCACTTTTCTTAAGAATTCTTCTGATCTTCTAAAGTCCCTCTCTAGCACCACATATAAAAGCCCTTTAAGTATGTCCTCTCCCCCNTCCAAGTTTCTGCTCCATAAAACGCCTTGCTCCAAATGTATCATTTCATCAGTTTCTTCCTCAGTTACGAACTCAACTAGCTGGTCAGCAGTATCTTCTTGTTTATAAATGCTTCCTTAGCCATGGCGACCTTTGACCTAGTTTTGGTACAATAGGCATCATTTGTCATCATAATTTTCAGGTACTTATACTGTTCTATGTTTTACAACTCCTGGTTTCCAATTTTGATTTCAAGCGTTTCTTGATTTTTTGAGATATCAATAACTTTTGACCTCTCAATGTTGGTCTCCATGCCATATATTCTACCTGTCTCCACCATTTCTGTTGTCAACATTCCATGCAACTTTGATTTATTTTTTTGACCGAAATGCTAGATCATATACGTATTTTACTGTGTTGATGAGGTGTCCTCCTATCCTGAAATTGCCACCACATCCCCCCAGGTCTTCCCTGTCCATAGCAGTAAAATATTTAAAATAGTACAAAATATTCTACTAGATGTAATCATAGATTTTTTTATTTTTATTTTCGTTGGCTCTAACATTTACATTTTGTAAAATCATAAAGACATATTTTGAAAAAAATAACAAATGGATCAATGTAAGACATTACAACTCAAAATCTAAATCATTATATTGTGTAGTCATCTTACTTCTTATTTACACTGCAGCTTTCAACCCAATCAAGTGAAAGGCGCATGAACTAATTACGCTAATGTTAGGGATGGGTAAAAGTGCATTAAGAATTGTATCCACATATGCGTAGAGGGAGAGTGGAAATCTTTTTAAGGAACTGTACCCTCAGTAGACCCAGTCGGAAATCAAACCCCAATCTCTCCATTATCGGCAGTCCAGTCTATAGCGAAATTATACAATGAACCAGCAGTCGGTAATTTACGGCCCGTGGGCTAGATCTGGCTCACCGACTGATTTTATCTGGCTCCCAAAAGATTAAGCAAACAAACAATAATTATTGTAATCACACTAAATAAACTAATAACATTTTAATATATATATATATGAAAATTAAAATGTTGAAATTAATTGCTTGATATATTTTTAAAACAGCCCACAGCCACCAGGCTGTGCTGTACGCTTCTCTAGGGTAACTGAATATTACACGAGCTTTGTGCTACGTCACCCCAATGTAATGTTACTAATAATAAAATACGTATGAGCCGACAAGTCAAGTTGAGAGAGTTACTGACAGAGAGGAGAGAACAAGGTGGGGGACAGTGACATTCATTTGTTGTGTAATTCAGACGTCAGTGGTCGAAACGACTAAATGTTAGGTTTATCTATTCTGGTTTGCTGGTGGCGAGGCTATTGTTGGGATTCTAATCGAGGAGTTTATTTCATGAATGGTTTATCACTTTCCTTCTATGCAAATGCAGGTGTATATTTCATTTAATATCTTTCCTTCCCCATCCCTAGGGGGGAAATATCTGGATAGCCCATAAAAGCAGGAAAAGTATTCTATAAAATACAAACATTTTGCAATTAATATTTATATTATTTTACTATATTATTATTATTATTATTATATAGCTTTTGATAAAATCCATTTAAATCAAACAATTCAGATAAAATGACTTGATGTATGGATACATTAAAGTATATCTAGTAACTATCATATTTGACCAATAAAATCTTTCTTTATAATATTTGTTTGAAGAGGGGTTTAGACCACCTCTATTGCCTAGTGGTCAGAACTCCTAGCTACGAATCAAGAAGTGCTGGGTTCGATCCCCAGGGCTACCAGATTGTTTGTGAAGCAGTGGGTTGGGAATGGGGTCAGTTCAGCCTCATGAGGACAGAGAGGGAGTGGCTCTGGTATAGAAAAATTGAAATTAATGCTGACCTCATGACACCCTATACTCACATAATTTGGCACTATATTCGTCAAAAGGACAAAAACCACTCTGGCACGATTTAGGTTTGATGCCATGGATTGTTACGGAGTATCCTGTGGTTCTTTATACTTATTCATGACTCTTGTCGATGTGTGCCAATAAAATGAGCTTAAAATGTCAATTTTTTTTTGCAGCACACATACATATATATATATGTATTTTATGAAGGAGCAGAACAAGAAACATTTGTCTATACAATTTAAAATCTATTTACTTTCATCTTAATTCAAACAAAACTTAAAATATGTTTTACTTGTGTAGGTGTCCGCTTATCTGAACGTATTGTTATTTAGTGTAGATTACAGGTTGCATATTTTGTCGAACTGATAAACATTATTGTTAGGTGTTCACTTAATCTATCATTGGAAATAATCCTCAATGAATATTAGAATTTTCAAATTGGAAATAAAACTAAGTTTTGAATCGATTCAAAGCTTGAAATCCTGATAATAGAAATATTTCAAATAAATTCAAAATGTCAGATCTAACTGTAGGCCTTAGATTAGGAGTCGTTGGAATTAAAGAATCAAATGTATTATTTAAAATTTTAATAACTCTTACTTTCTATATAATTACAATTTAATGCATTATTAAAACTTAAAAACAATTGTAATAAGGCATTTTACGTTTTAGCTACACCATTCAGTGTTTTAATGTAGTTTTGATGTGTCACTTTTGAGTGGATTTGACCACATAAATAGCTTAATAATATATTTTTATTTATTATCAATAACTTATTATTAATTATAAGATTCAGATTATATTTGAAAAATATTTCATATATAATATTTTATGAAAATTCATTCCATAAAATTTTCAGTATTGTATATTCGACCCGGTTTAGATTATAAGATTTTCTGAATTAATATATGCGATTGAGACTCGATTCAATCTAATAAACTAAGATTTTGATATGATTCTAAAAAATATTAGTATAAAATGATTGATTAGATTTTGAATATAAGAGTTTTCGAAACATAATATTTGATTCAGAATCGATTCGGGATATTCATAGTTAACATTTTAGAAAATATTCCAAATAATTTATTCATTCCACAATTTTATAAAATAATTTTTATATACTTTCCTTAGGATTTTAACTGAACATGCAAACCTGACATAAGTGTTTTTTATATAGTCATTAATAATCACAATAGATTTTGATATAACATTTCTAACCAAGGAAACAAACTATTTTCTAAATATTTTACTCCCTAAATAGTTTAGGTAATGTTTTAATTCGACTAAAAACTAAAACTATTGAATTAGCATAGGCTTGATAAAAATAATATCTTTCTTATTATATCTTTTACTAGCATATCATCCATTTGAATTAAAAAACTTTATTTTACCAAAAAATTTAAATTCATCTTCCTTTAATAATATATATGCCACAGAATTAGGCTAAGGGCGTGTAATCTATTGGAATAGTTTCCAACCTATTTTAGCCTAACACATAAATATAATAATTGTATGTTGTCTTCTGCCCCCACTCTCTCAAACTAATACAGGGTGGGTCAGAAACCTTTAAACGCTCTATGTTGAGGAAAGTGATGGACAACGTGCTGAGGTTTGTCTGACGTCCGGTGGAGCTCACCTGAGAGACATTATCTTCAAAAAGTGTAGTGTGTAATTTGCTTTCATTTAGCTAGTAAATATTTATATGTCTCAACCCTATCCTGTATTACAATAAGCATGCTGAAATCAAAATAATATCCTTACATTCATGTAATATTGTACATCTATATTTAATTATATAAAAATAAGTATTTAGTATGACTTTTTGTGGTATAAATTAAAATGCTTTTGAATAAAACACACGTTAAAACAAAAATTATGTTAATTTTTTAAAATAATATGTTATTAAATATACAACCAAAATTATAGAACAAAAATATTTAAAAAAGTATGACCTTTTTGTAAAAATAAAACTTTTTCTGTAATACCCATGAAAACCTCAAAGCTTCCTATAGCCATCTTAAAATGTACCGTCCCCCTGAGAACTCAGGAAAGGGGCGGTTACCCCCCATGTTTGTGATCAGTAACATATCGTACCGTAAAGTCTTATTGACCCCTCGGTCTCCCCCAAGGAGTTCTTGGAGATACATCTGTAGTTCCCAAAGTCCTTGTCTCCAAGGTTCCTCACGGTCAGTTTCATGTGAGCTCTGTAACTGTTCTCCGTGACGTCAGTGGCGTACTTCCTGGTGGGGAGCAACATCACGTTGTCGTACACCCAGTAGCTGATGGCACGTGGGTACGCCTCCGTGTGGCAGTCGATAGTGACGTCGGTACCCGCCGGGGCACCCACCAGCTGGTTCGGTACCCAGATCATCGGGGAAACTGAAACATTACAAGGGTCAATATCAATTAATTTTCTTGAAAAACATAATGAAATGTAGTAAGGAAACAACTTGTTAGTATAATCATAGGATTCAATGTGGGACAGAATTGAAATTTGGAATTTAATATAAATTCCAAAGATCAACTAGAGTAAGATATGGACCTTGAATTGAACAAAAAATTTATTGAAATTAGGGAAATTCCCTATACCGACCAAAATAAGTGTTTCATTTAACAGTAAAAATTCATTGATCATCCACAAGAGTGACATGAAATAATTAGGTCAGCATGAGTAACCATTTGTGGTCATTGAATTCACTCATCAAATATTCAAGGCCTGGACAAAGCTTTTCGATAGATTGTAAAAAAAACCTAATTAGGCCTAACCTGATGGTTAACCAAAGATTTGGAAATCAATCTATAAAATTATCAACTTCTGTAATACCAAACCAATTGGTTCTGGGCTTCAACCATCATCAAATACAAAAATATTATGTTTGGATCAACATTGAGTGGGGTGGGAGTTTCTGTATTCGTTGGAGTTATATGCTGGAAGAATACCTGTGGAAAAATCTAAATGGAAAGATTTGCTTGCTAGCCTTTTCATTATATATCAAGTATTTTATGTAATTGTATGATTAAAGTATGTGTTTGAATTCGAATTATATTACTTAAAAAAATATTTATTTTAAAGATAATTAATTCATCTGATTTAATGATATTCAAATTAAAAATATTGGTCATTGGAGAGGGAATTATAATTACTCCATTTAAGTCCCTAGATGCCATATTTTTCAAACGTTTTAAAGAATACAATCGAAAATTATACATTTGAATTCTAACCCATCACCATTTATATTATTTTCAGAAATTGAAATATTTCTTAGACAATAATGAATTTGTGCAATTTTATGCTAATATTCCATGCCTATTATGATTATAATGAGTAATCTAATAAGTCAGTTTAACAAAACACTGTTAAATTAAAACTGTTAAAAGGTTATCCAAATAAAACAAATATTGTATGACTTGGACATAGCTACATAACTATTTTATATTACTAAAACTAACACTAATATTTTTCACTTTTCTTCCCAACAGGATGTTTAACCCTAATTATTTTTCCCTATAAAGTTTGAAGGTTATATTTTTAAAAACATATGTTTTATGAAGATATAAATGAGCCTTGTTATATAAATTAGATACTCAGTTTACCTGTAATTAATGCCGAGCTAAAATTTTAAAAATATTTAACAACTCAGTCATACAATAGTGTTTAAACTTTATAATTCAATTTCCTCAGCTTCCCCTTTGTCCACACGCACCCAACCATACTCGAAGACAACTATCGGCAGAGTAGCTCCCTGTCTCTCAAACCATGGATTTTAAAACTGTTCCCTCCAACCAATCAGAACACAGCTATGGTCACATGGCACAATGCTGACCATACAGACGATTGCTGGAAACAGAGGATGTCCTTCACCCTAAAAGTGGCCTCAGCCTGGCTATTTATACTTTATGGCAGACACCGACATTCCTCTTACATTTCCACCAACTGTTTTGTAACACGATAGATCTCAAATACCAGCTTACAATAATACATTACACTAAAATTGAATGTTTCGGGGTCCAGGGGAAAAGGGGGGGGTGTCGCATTACACACATTTTCCAGGATAAAAATATATTATATCTCAATCCACGTAAGTACCCTAGGAAATACAATTATATTTAGAATTAATATAAATAGGACAGATATCTCTTTTAACCATAATCTAAAATGTATTAGAAAGGTCTAATGGTTGTCTAATTCAACATATGACAGCACTGACTCCATTTGAGTTAAAATTTTACTTTTCCCTCTTGTGACCTTGTATCCTTAATATGATAAAATGGTTTAGTTGGTCTCAATACCATTGTTAATTAAAAGTAAATTATAAAACCATACCATAATAGGATGCTCAGTTTGATCGGCCTAAGCTATGTGTTATCCGTGAGTGAGACGGACTATTATTATTATTATTATTATTATTATTAGCACCGCGTCTTACTAACCGTTCGGGTTATACGCACTTACGCTAATGTGTGATGGTAGGGTGATTGCGAGATGAAATGGAGGACCTACAGTTTAACGTGGGATTCGAACCACGGCGGAGGCCTGGCATTACCCGAGACGGACTATTAACACGTTGTGTAAAAAACCCAACGAAGTGAAATTATAAGGAGGATTTCCATTCAAGTACGTGTTCATGTGTATGTAATTAAGATATATTTATGTAATTATTATTAGTTAATAACCAGCAACCGTGATTTCTCCATACACATCACCGCTTCTTACTACCTGTTCTGATTATACACATACATTATAATTACTTTAATTGGGTAGAGATAAGAAAGGAAGCAGTTTAAAGATAAATATACCCATATTTTCGTGGAAAGAAAGTGGGAAACATTAAAAAAACACCCTAATTAGACCTGAACGGATCTCCCCGTCTTCAGCAGGCCAGTCTAACACGAGAAAGACGCCTTAAACCACCAGGCCACTGAAAGGACGGTTGTGTTAGTTATTAATATCAATTAAATGTTTGTAAACGTAATTTTTTTTATTATAATTAAGTCTTGTACACATAGAAACCTGGATGGTAATCATAAGAGAGACAGGTTGTGTTTATGTTAACTGTATGTAGCGGACAATTTCACACGTCCGTCGCAGACTCTGCCTCAAACCAGGATTGGAGTACGACTCTGGTAACAGGACGAACCTGAATAGACTAATTCATAGATAATTGGCGTAGTGTGACAAAAGAATTAGGTCTTATTTCTACCTACGGTTATTATGAATCAAATAGCCGAAGATACTATTTATGCCTTTTAGTGAAGAATTCTCCATATAGATATCAAATTATGAAAATTGAAAAATGACACCTGGACACTGGAATCGAACCCGGGACCTTTAACATAGTACGCCAATGTTCCCGGGTCCGATTTATGTGTCAAGGTGTCATTTTTTAATTTTCAGAATATGGTTATTATGTTTAAATACATGTATTTAGAAAAATACTAATTAGTTGTTATATTTAAAACGTGTTTTTTCCATACGCCTTATAGAAAATTGGAGCAATTACATTTTAAAATTTTCATTCGTGCACTTTTACACTGGATCCCTAATTTATCTCCTTGCCGGAGGATAATATAATGTAAATATAACGATTACAATAGATATAGCAATATTATTGAAGTATCATAATACCTATTATTAAAACCATTACAATCTTATATGGGCCAATATGTATATTTAAATGGATATCCATTATATTACTGTACAAATTGAAATAAATATACAAATTTTTCAGCAACAATTGTCTTAATATACTAAGTAAATAAGGATTTTTCAAAAACGTACAGAATACTCAACTTTACACAAATACTATCTAAGTTATTTCATTAATCATTATAGCTTTACTCTAAAATGAGGCGAAACCTTTTTGTATATCTGAGGTATCTTTATGTGCGTAGTGAACCACCCATCTTTAATATTTATCATAATCTTTTTTTTTTACATATTTCAACAGTGTTTTACTATCCGTTTTCGTACGTACTTTTTTAATTTGTATTAATATGGTAAAGTGTGAAAAAACATTTAGGAACCCCCACACCACCCAGTATAACCGACCAGTATAAGAACTAGAAATTTCCCTTAGCCTGAAAACCAGGGTGGATGGTTCATACTTCTAGACGGCAGATCCACTAGTGTGGGCTTTCAAAATAAGTATTTGTATGCCTACAATCAAAACAATTCTACAATAAGAATGTGAATCCAACTTCGCAAGCAATTAAATGGTTGAAAGAACGAAACAATGTAACATTTACGCTCTTTTTGGGGTGGTTTGCACGGTAAATGTTGACATAGTACTTCCGTAATTGAGCTATAATTAAAATTTAATAAAGGTTCTGTGTGTAAATGCCTTTTTAACACCCCCACTGCCCCCCTGCTTTACCTTGCCCTGAATTCCTGCCATTAACGACCATTTATGTTTTTCATAATTAAGGTGAGGAATTAAGAGTTGATTACGCAAGCAGTTTGGGAATTTTTTTCACAAATTTATCTTTTGATCACTAAGAGGAGAGTATTAAACATTTAGGGAGGAAGATATAAAAAAAAGAGAAACATACAAACTTTTAGAGAACAATATTAACTAATAAACAGACACGTTTTAGTATTATACTATTTTTATTCGTGTGTATTTTAACTATAGCTAATAAATTAAATGTGTAATTATTATTAAATTTAACTATACTTCTGAGACACCATATACATTCTCAATTTTGAGAATATTTAAAAAAACGTGTATTTGCGTAGCATGGAGAGTAGATAGAAAGATCACGTGTGATAAATTATATGTGTAAAACTATTCCCAGTGCATTCAGTCAAGAGTCGAAACTCTAACTCCCAGTAAATAGAGTCAATGGCACACCGTGTCCTTCTCATAAAATCACGTGTCCATCTATACATGTATATAGCGTATATAATCTTTTAATTTAGAGGTACAAGGGATATCTAAAAAAAAATGGGAAATTTTCAAAATTCTAACTAAGTATTTTTATGAGTATTCAGGCAGTGGGTACACAATAAATCAATAACCTAAAAATATGATAGATATATAACACATATACACAATATATATCTAAATAAATAAACAAAATAAATTTAAACACAAAATAGAAAACATATGAAAAATTAACATATTATGAAAATGGCAGACTTGATTCAGTTTTTGTACTTAAATGATCTTGGTTTATTATATTTCGCTTATTTGAATAACCAAACAAAATCTTCAAGTACGCTCTATTTGGTATTGAATGAATCTTCTCAGGTCCGTGCTGAATGTCACGTGGTTACTATGGCACACAAAAACTATGAAAGCCGAGACAACACAACACAAACCCTATTCTAGGAAACCCACTCTCCGATGGTGTAAATATAGTTCTTCGCTTTCTCTTTTACGATACGCCATCAGTTACCAGCTTTGTTTGAAGTTATTGGCATAAGCGGTGATTAAATAAAGATAGGTATGTTAAGCACACACTCTAAAACATCAACAAAATATAGGCTTTGAGTTATTCAAAATTTTCTTCTAAAATTTGAATTTAATGACATTTTTTTACCATTTATTTATATAGTTATTTCATGGGGACTCATGTTGGCTTCAAACTATCCAATTTTGGAATATTTTTAATTAACAAATATGAAATTAGCCAGATCATACTGTATATATATATATATATATATATATATATATATATATATATATAT
>CABEEJ010000585.1:193564-205146 GCA_901482245.1 Timema douglasi
ATATATATATATATATATATATATATATATATATATATATATATAGCCCAGTTTTATTACGAATTGATATATCTGACATATAATTAAGGCTACTACATACACTTTAAAGTATTAGCCCAACAGGTCATATTAACTGAAGCTGTCACTGATTGATATAAAATATTCATAGTAAAATAGTACAATTTTGTCATTGTTACCTGGCCTTAAAAATATATAAGTTAGTTACTTATAAAATGTGCTCAAAATGTCCGTTCGTAAAAATACAAGGTATAATTATTTATAATCGCATTTAAAAAGTAAACACATTTTACAATCATTAAATAAAGAATATCTAGAACTTTTACCTAATTCAATTTAAATGTCCTTTATATTTAACTAATGTTCTTGAAATAAGGTTAATCATTCCAAAATATTATTGATACCAAATTCTTACTCAAACAAATGTATCAAATTTATGGAAAATTATTTTTTACTTCCTTAACTAGCTGATTACCAACCGGGCTATAAATTTTGTTAGTGGGATATGGATTAGTAAGGTGGAATTCAGAGGAAATATGAGTGAAGGAAAAGTGATAAAAAAAAGTTTGGAAAAGCCATTCTCTTTACACCTGGCTAGCATTTGATCCTTCCCATTGCTAACCCAATTAATATGAACCTAACAAGCTGTAAACGTACCCCCTAGTGGGGTTCGGAACAGAATTATGAAAAAAATCCCTAAAAACACGAAAAAAATCTCCATGTCTGAATCTAGCCATATCGACTAATTGGCCGAAATCTGTTGGTGAAGATAGTGCCAAATTATTCAGCTAGAGGTTGTAATGTGGTCACCACAACTAGTCCTCTAACCATCAATCTCAGTTGTCTAGACCGGAGTTGCTACTTGTCATTCACGAGGCTAAGTTGACCCCGTTTCAGATCCAATGCTTCACAGAAAAATCTGGAAGTACCGGGTATCGAGCCAGGTATCTCTGGATCTTTAGCCAGGAAATCTGACCAATATATCACAGAGGCTGTCTATAATAATATGTACCTAATAATAAACATCAGCTTCCAAGTTTAATCTTTTTTTTATAATTAATAGATAATCTTCACTGTTCTGAAAAGCTTATTTGTTAGGTAAGCTAGTATATTTTTCTCCCGCGCGACAGCCCTTATTTTCCCTGCGTGGGCAATGTGCTTGACAGGCGTTAAGTGTTGAATCGGTGTTTGGAAGCTCATAACTCTAACCATCAGACCAGCCAGCCTCCATTAATCTCTGACCTCCACCACAACCATCACTCAACCGAGGGACGGGTAAACAACTTCCTGTTTATCCGGCGAACAACGTCTTACACACTTGTTGGATATTACCATACCTCCCCTCCAAACAGCTCGTCGTCACGGTCCAAGCGGTAATATAAGTAACCACGGTGACCGGGACTCCGAACAGATGTGTTAATACATTCCACCACTTGTCAAGGAATGAGATTCAAGAGGAAGTCAAAATACAAGATTTATGTAGAAAATGGATACTAATTATCAATTTGTAAGCGTTTGTCTGGTTTTCTGTCTAGAAATATAAGGCTGAGCATTTACGAAACTAGAATCATACCCGTTGTTCTCTATGGATATCAAGCATGGTTTCTCACTCTCTACCATGAGAATAGATTAATTTTATTTTAGATTAAAATGATAAATATAATTGGGCGTAAGAACATACACTAGAATGAATTATCATTATTATTAGCACCACGTCTTACTACCCATTCGGTATATACGCACTTACGCTAATGTGTAATGGTAGGGTGATTGTGAGATGAAATAGAGGACCTACAGTTTGACGTGGAATCCAAACCACGGTGGAGACCTGGCATTCCCCACATTCACAAGATGTCTTGTCAAAGGTGAAGGAAGGGTTTGGTAATCAGATAAATCTTTGCCGCGACCTAGGAATGAACCCCGGAACTCCAGGTCACCCACTAGAATGAAGAATATTACATAATGAAGAACTTTATGGTGCAAATGCATACACAAACATATTAAAGATAGTCAAGGCACACAGGACGGTAGTGTGGCACATATAAGGGTGACAGCAGGCGTGTACACAACACCTTTGTTGTGAAACCTGAAGGTAGGAGACCCCTTGGTAGAACAGAACATATATGAGAAGATAACGCTAAAATGTATTTTAAGGAGGATGGGTGTCGGGCTAGAGATTGGATGGAGGTGTCTCAGGTTGACTGGTGAGTGCTTTCAGGCGGTCATGAATATTTGAGCTAGTTATTTAATAGTTGCATCTGTGACCACATGGGCAAATGCGTTACTCTAGCACTAGACAATTTTCTAGTGACTGGATTTGATCTTTGGCCGATAGTAACAAATATTTTCCACTAGTTTTCATGCAGATGTATGTACATTTCCTTTAAATTGTACCTACTCGTCCCTACATCAGTAGTGTAGATATTAAAATGGGAGGACCCTGACGAGTACAATTTATTTTCACACCTATGGGATAAGGTTGAGGCAGCAAAATATTAAAAAGGATGTTTATTATTATTATTATTATTATTATTATTATTAGCACCGCGTCTTACTACCCGTTCGGGCTATACGCACTTACGCTAATGTGTAATGGTAGGGTGATTGTGAGATAAAATGGAGGACCTACAGTTTAACGTGGAATCCGAACCACGGTGGAGACCTGGCATTCCTCACATTCACAAGATGTCTTGTCAGAGGTGAAGGAAGGGTTTGGTAATCAGATAAATCTGTGCCGGGACCGAGGATTGAACCCCGGCCGCCAGCATAGAAGTCTGACACCTTACCCCTAGACCGCCAGGTCACCAAAGAGGATGTTACCACATCTGCACGGAGGTAGAGCATAAAACCACGTTGGTAAAATCACCCAGATTACATCTGACCAGGATTCGCGCCTCAACCTCCACACAAGGGCCAAAGCGGACAAGATGAGCTTGCCGTTTTTTCCGCGTTCCTGCCGACGCGGGTTTCAGACTATGTAGAGTAGTTTCCGGACAGGTATTTTCACAAGAACATATTTTCCTCCGAGAGCTGAATTGATGGTCAGACGAGTGAGGACCGTGGTTCGTGACCATCTCACCACAATGCCATGACCTCAAGTACGTGATATGTGGGGATGACGATAATTACTGAACGATAAGTTGCGGTCTGTTCCGAGTTCGTGTCTTGGTGAGTGCACTACGTGGTCAAGTGCTCACTCCACTGGGCGGCTGGGATACCAAAATTGGCAATGGAAGGGGGCTGAGGGCGTTGTGCAATAACAGTCTGATTTTGGTAGTAGTGCTAGTGGAGTATTAGTGATATTTAGTGTCAGTGAGGCCTAGTGATAATGAGGTTTAGTGTTAGTGTTGCTTAGTGCCTGTTGGCTCTAGCGATAGTGTGGCTTAGTCACAGTTGGCTCTAGTGATAGTGTGGTTTAGTGTAAGTGTAGTGTTAGTGTTGCTTAGTGCCAGTTGGCCCTAATCATAGTGTGGCTTAGTGTTAGTGTAGTGTTAGTGTTGCTTAGTGCCAGTTGGCTCTAGTGATAGTGTGGTTTAGTGTAAGTGTAGTGTTAGTGTTGCTTAGTGCCAGTTGGCCCTAATCATAGTGTGGTTTAGTGTTAGTGTAGTGTTAGTGTTGCTTAGTGCCAGTTGGCTCTAGTGTTAGTGTAGTGTTAGTGTTTCTTAGTGCTTGTTAGCCCTAGTAATAGTGTGGCTTAGTGTTAGTGTAATGTTAGTGTTGCTTATTGCTAGTGGGGCCTAATGATGGTGTGGCTTAGTTTTAGTGTAGTGTTATTGTCAATAAAGCAACTTTAATTCATCTACATATCCAACATAAACTCCTAAGAGCGACCTATTCAACAAAAATGCCTAAAAATGGCCAGATAAAGACATAAATCATGAAAAAAAGATCTTAAAATACAAATTTGCAAAAAATGGCCAAAAAATGACCTATCGAGCTTACATTTCTACATCCAACCAATCATGAACAAAGCTTATGTGCACATTAGCATTGTCTGTAATGTAAAAAAAAATATTTAAAAATGACATGACATGACGTCATCAAAATCCAAGCCTCGGCTATTAGATTACTTGTTTTTGTACTTTAAGCTGACACTATGATAAATGAAGCAAAAAAATAAAAAATAAAGTTCCTTTGGATAACTAAACCTGTTTTTCCAAACAGAGTAAACATTTTCCTACGGACTGTTTGCTAATCACTCTGTTAAGTGCACAATCTGTAATGATTGATTAAATCTTCTCGGGTGGTAATTAATCTATGTTTTAAATCTCCTTTAAGTATTGCTTACTAAACAGTTATGATATTATTAAATGTGTTGGTTATAAAATGTGGTTTTAGATTATTATTGTATAGTAGGTAAAGATTTATTTTGAACCAATTTTATTACTTTACCACAACTTAAACGGTATTTTAGTTTTTCTTTTGTGGTTTAAAAAATATAAAATTAAAGTATTTTTATCTATAATGACTAAAATAATTGATTTTTCCCTACCGATGCTTCTATTAAAGCCCCATTACTTTAATTTAATAAAACTGGTTTTCAAATTAGACAAAAGATTTTGATAAATATTGTTTGTAGACCACTTTATTGGGAATGTTTAAAGTGTTAAGTTATACATTATTAACACATGTGCACGTATATTCCATTCACGGTAGGAATTGACTTCTGAAAGGCCTTTTTCCCTACCAATATCCTACTATATAGTAGATTTATGGTAGGGAAAAAGGTCTTTCAGAAGTCAATTCCTACGGTGAATGGAATATATGTATGTCTGTGCTTCAGCAACGTAACATAATATACTTAACTTAGGACTCTAAAATAAATTACACAATACAATCCCACTAATTTCTTATAAAGTATGTTACACAATAGAAACGTTTTTCAAAAATAGATTTTCTACAAACTATCGTAAAACTTTTATCAGAAAATTAAACCTACCGCCTTGTAGTTCACTTTAAATAGATAGATTTTAAAAATCTTTTAAAATAATTTTTTATTTCAATTTTTCAATAATTAATTAAGTAACTGTTACAATTATTAATTTATCAACTATTTGTGTATGAAAAATAAAAATAAATTCATATTTGTAGTGATAGTAACTCTCAGATACTCATTTTAAGCTGAATATTAAACGTTAATTAAATTTTTATTTTATTTAATATTGGTTATACGTAAGCAACTCTTAAATTGATTTTTTAGGAAAAATAAATATACATTATTATTCACATGGAATAGTACTAATATGGGCCTATTAACTTTGAACCAAAATTGTTATTGATGTTTTCCTAAAATTTAAAATTCTTCTAAAGTCAATCATAAGCTAACTATTAATATTTTTAATTATTTTTGGTAGTAAAAATAAATTAATTAAATGGTTTGTTTTTCTAAATACTTTCCCGAGTGCCATTTTAGACCCAATCGTTTTAACGATTTTTAAAACCTTTTATACCCAAAAATGCAGTCGACAGTAAACTATAAACTACCCCTAAATAAAGTTTTCCCCCAAAACAATGACACATTTTATTTATCATGAAAATTACTTCTGAGATATACATATTATTCAAAATTATTAAAGTAATTTTTTTAAATGTATTATTTACAAATATAACTAATTAATAAACCACCCATAATTTAAGGCCTAGGTTAAAAATAAAAATAAAATATTTAGCCGTTCAATATCTCAATATCAAATTTGAACAAAATCCGTTCGGCCATTTTGGATCTATATTCAGGTACGGACAAAAATACAAAAATAAGGACCAAAATAATTTTAAAATTTCCTTTTTTTGGGGGGGGAAGGAGGGGGGTACGGGGTCACATAAAACGTAAAGATTAATAACAATCTTTGGTGTTTGAAATTTTCACGATTACAAATCTTTCATAAAATCCTTATAAATCTATGATTAAGTTAAATTTGTTAATGTATTATATGGCAAACAAAAATAACAATAATGCACAGATCAAACGTAGGAAATAAAGACAAAGTGGAGTCCATATTGAAACCAAATTTTTAAAATCCATAATGATTAAGTCTAATTCATATAATGTTACGTCAATGTTGGGATTTATCCCAAGTAAAACCTGCCCATTAAGATACATTCATCTTTTCCGTACACCCAGTGATCTCAGAAGGATAACTAGCTGCGCTCTGACGGATTTTTGAGCAACTACGTAATTATTTGCTTGTATGAAACATAGAATAAGACCCTTGGGCCTGTCGAGTGCAAGTATAAAATATATTTTGTGTGATGGGGGGAGGGAGGGTGAAAGGCGTGGCGTGGCTCCACAACCGACCAAAGTATCCTTCCGCGCCAATAAGAACAGATGGATCACGGAAAAAGTAGATGGTACCGGACAGGTCTAGCGGAAAAAACGTACGTTTGGAAATATCAGGTTTCTCGAGAACGAATGAAATTTTTTTAAAAATATTTTCAACGCCTATTTTAAGATAATGTATTGATGTTTATTTATTGCTACATTGTCTTATTTTTTTGTTATGAATCCGGCAGTTATCTATTTTAAAATGTTAACTTTATCTAAATTGGATCACTGTTAAAATTATAGAAGAAGTGTGTGTGTAGCAAGTATAACTTAATC
This sequence comes from Timema douglasi, assembly GCA_901482245.1. Lineage (NCBI taxonomy): Eukaryota > Metazoa > Arthropoda > Insecta > Phasmatodea > Timematidae > Timema > Timema douglasi. Next base: position 200,181 of record CABEEJ010000585.1, read on the forward strand.
AACATGCTTCTATTCTTGAACAAATTGTTTCTAATATTATTATTATTATTATTATTATTATTAGCACCGCGTCTTACTACCCGTTCGGGTTGTACGCACTTACGCTAATGTGTAATGACATTCCTCACATTCACAAGATGTCTTGTCAGAGGTGAAGGAAGGGTTTGGTAATCAGATAAATCTTTGCCGAGACCGAGGATTGAATCCCGACCGCCAGTATAGAAGTCTGACACCTTACCCCTAGACCGCCAGGTCACCTGTTTCTAATAAAAAGGCAAAACAATAATAATTCTTGAAGATAACCGTTTGTTCCCATTGATCTGCATTTACACACCAAATGAAAAGGGTCATTCGCCTAAAACAAAAAGCGTGATTAAAAAGAGCCACTTTTTGCTGCCGCAACTTAACACTGCATTATCCATTCTTGAGGCAACTAAATTGTTGCCGGTTTTCGTGGAGTGGTGATTACATATTTGCCAACTTCCCAAAACGATGTGTTTATCTCATATCTAGTTCGTCGATATTTGTCACCACTAATGTAAAAACACAGATAAGCTAAGAATTAGGTAGGTTTGAAAAAACACCCACCTCTTAAACCATATTGGGACAAAAATATAAAGAAAAAATATTGGGTGAGGTTTGCGGGTCAATTATATCAAACTGGAATGAATATACCGTCAAAATAAAATAAGATATAGGAATGAAAATTTGATTACCATTTTTTCAACAGTTATTACTTACTACCAATGTTATATAGATTACTTATTTTAAACAACATGCTAGCCAGTATTTTTGTGTGTGCACTTTTTGTAATGTTTCTAAATTAGTTTAGTTTTATAGGTTCTCTTAACATATTCTGCTATACTATTTATTTTACATGACACCAATAAATCATTACATGTAAACACAACTTCCTAGATCACTGCTCCCAAACACAACCATCATCATCAACATATGTTTTAAGGCAGTCTGGTGGTCTAGGGGTAAGGTGTCAGACTTCTGTGCTGGCCGCCGGGGTTCAATCCTCGGTCGCGGCACAGATTTATCTGATTACCAAACCCTTCCTTCACCTCTGACAAGACATCTTGTGAATGTGAGGAATGCCAGGCCTCCACCGTGGTTCGGATTCCACGTTAAACTGTAGGTCCTCCATTTCATCTCACAATCACCCTACCATTACACATTAGCGTAAGTGCGTATAACCCGAATGGGTAGTAAGACGCGGTGCTAATAATAATAGTAACATATGTTTTACCATGTCATGGATTACAGATACCACAGCACTGTTCAAGGTATTAAAGTTAAGGTCCAATCACTGAACATTCCAATATCTCCCCCTTCCTTTCTTCCCTTAGAATGGTGAGTATGTGAGCCTTCTGGGTGGTCGGACTGGTTTTTCCTCCGCGGTTTCCTGTTGTCTTGCTCCTGTATCCCCCTGTCTTCTGGATTTGACTGCTGTGCACCTCCTAATGTCCCTGAGGATTCCCCCTGCATGTCTTGACTCGACCCATCACCAATGATGGGGCTAGGTGTGGGCAAGACGGAGTGATCCTCTGTACCGATGTCCTGTTCCCCACTATGAATAGGATAATCAGGTGGGTATGGCATGGCCCAACGGGACTCCTTGGGGGATGATATATTCTGACTGCTACAAGGTAATGCCGCAGTAATTTGGCTCAAATGACGTTTCAATACAGCTCCTGAGCTTAACCTCGCTAAGTATATTCTTTCACACAACCTCTTGTGAATTATAGCATTTTCCCAAATAACTTTGTTTTGTTTAAAAACTTTGATCAAAACACTTCATTTACATTAAAAATGAATTTTCTTCTTAGAGCATATCTTCACTGTATTCCTTGCTTATAGGATACATGGGCCCTTAATTCCTCCTTGATTTGATTGTTTTGACCATCCGTTCTATTGATTATGACATTCAATGATATTCGCAATGCTCTACCTATCATCAATATCACTGGGGCAACCCCAGTGGGTAGCTGAGAGGTGCTCCTAAAATGCATTAGAAACTCCGTCAAGGATGTATAAACATATTTTCCCGCAAGAATGGCCCTTTTGATGGCTCGTTTAAGCTGGACAACACCATTTTCCACTTTACCATTGGTTTGTGGGAAATGTGGTGCACCTGCGCGATATTTTATGCCATTTAAGTCACAAAAATCAGTATATTCTTTTGAATGAACACGTTGACTGCCATTATGTGATACAATGGGTTCTGGTAATCAAAATAAATCATATAAGACCATCAGGGTTTGTGGCTGTTGTAGTTATTGAGAGCATTTGGCAAACTTATAGCCACTTAGAATGAGCGTCGATTATCTTCAAATAGGTTTTCCCATTTATGGGCCCCAAAATATCCAAGTTTATATGGCTCCAAGGCTTTTATGGCCATAGACATGGAATAAGCTCACACCTGTCAGGAGAACCTTGTACTTTCTGGCATAGACCACAGCCTAAAACCAAATTATCAATTTCTTTGCCAAGTCCTGGCCACCAAAAGTAATTTTTGGCTATAAGATTGGTTTTAACTATTCCAAAATGTGGCTTATGCATTTCTTCCAAGAACTTGTTTCGTAAAGCTAAAGGAATTACCATTGTGTGTCCTCGATAAAGGCATTCTTGATCTATATATAATTCACTAGATACGGACTGAAATGACTTAAGCTTCCTATCCACCAATTTAGGCCACCTTATTTGAATAATATTTATCACTTTACTCAAGATTTTATCTTTCACACTCTCTGGAACAACCAGTTTTTATTAAAATACTCGCTGTCTTCTGCATATTTAAACAAGTTTACTATAAGATATTGTGGTGGATCATCCTTACTGATGCTTCAAGACAAATAATAAGCACAATTTTTCCTTGAGGGAACATATCTGATATCATAGTTGAAACTTGACAAAATTTCTTCAAAATTTTGCCATCAATTTGCTGATAAGACTGGAATTCCACGCTTGGGGCCAAATATTGTAGTGAGTGGTTTATGACCTGTTTCCAAAATAAACTTTTATCATATAAAGATACTGTGAAAACTTAAGTACTACATAAACTAGGTCCCAAGGCCTCCTTGTGGATCTAGGGGTAGATCTTCTCTGTTTATGTCAAGATTCTAGATCAAATGCGACAGGGCTATAGCCCCTTCCTTGGTATTTTGGCTAAGTACTGCTGAGATGGCCCTAGGACTTGCATCAGTAGACAGTATCAGCTCTAGATCCGCTTTATAATTATCCAAAACTGGGGCTGAGGTGAGTGCACTTTTAATTTTATATTAAATTGATATATTAGGAAGGGTACAAAGAGAATAGGGTAAAATTCCAATTCCAATTAAATTATCGCTGCCATCTTTTAGCCGATAATAATACCTTATAATACACTTTAAATTATGGTTAAAAGAGGTTTTTGTCATATTTATATTGAATTAAAACTAATTTGCTGACGTTCTTACGAGTCGATGATAGAAAAGTTTTTCTACCCGGAAAATATGTGTTGGGTGTGCAATTCTTCGCTATTTACCCATTTACTTTTATATTTTTAAGAGCCCTTCTCACCCCGTGGATAATTTGTTACCAAGTTAGGTAATACAGCTCAAACCAGGCATCGCATTGGAATGTAGTATTCTGTAGCTTTCCTCAAAATTCAGTGGAATCTTGGCCATTACATTTTCTTTACCGTACTAAAAAAAATATAACATAATTTAAACCCAATTGCTCAAAAATGAGAAAATCTTTATTACTGAATCCAATTTCGATATTAAAAAGTGAAAAGTAAAATTATTATTATTATTATTACTATTAGCACCGCGTCTTACTACACGTTCGGGTTATACGCACTTACGCTAATGCGTAATGGTAGGGTGATTGCGAGATGAAATGAAGGACCTACAGTTTAACGTGGAATCCGAACCACGGTGGAGGACTGGAATTCCCCACATTCACAAGATGTCTTGTCAGAGGTGAAGGAAAAGTAAAAGAATAACCAAATTTAGAAACGTATTCTGAATAAAGAATAATATTATATTTAATAACCCGGTTAATTGGGCTTTTAGGTTCTATGCTAGCCATAGTCTGTCTAAACATTTTGACGATCATGACTACGGCCAGATTCACTCTCATATTTTTTCTACCTTCGTTTATTTTGACGAGCGATAAAAGCTCCCCGAATATCGATTGATAACTATATTTAGTGGTAACATTTTTTTTACGATGTGAAAGCATCAATTCGTTAAGCTATTATTCCTAATAAACGAGGCGTGGAATCGATAAAACACAAACCAACACTCTCTGTGTGAGCCAGGTCAAATTGGGCCGTGAACCATGACGGTCAAACGCGGTTACCAACCTCCACCTCACAACACCCCCTGTGCGCTGACCTCATGACTGGTGATTAGGAACTAGATACTAATTAAAAGCTGGATACTATTGACAATATGCGAGAGCCAGGATAGTATTGATGTAGTTCTAGTGTAGTGTTAGTGTCTATAAATAGTTATATCTTGCTACAAAAGCCCTATCCGTGTTTCAAATATTTTTTGGGCAAATTATAAGCTTCGTACAGGTACAGGGGAAACAGGGGGAGAGTCATACTACATCCAATTTCCAGGTCAACAACTTATACACCTCAAACCCGAGGAAATACTTTTTCCTTTTTCTTGACACTTTGGATAGAGAAGTATTGTAATATTACAAATTTTTGATTTTGATAAAATATGTTGACGTTTCATAGCCACCGGGAACCAAAAAGTGGTACAGTCAACTCTCGATTTTACGACCCCGGGAATAGCGTCCCTCTCGAAGTAACGGCCCTTTTATGAGGAACCGTGAAAAATGTGGGAAAAAAGGTTGAAAAGTTTAAGGAAATCGGCTGTAAAATGTGTTTGTTGAATTTATTTAGGTCGCTGCGTTGCAATTATCTTTGTGAACGCTGTATTACTAGTACCTGGGGGGGGGG
>CABEEJ010000585.1:205421-222077 GCA_901482245.1 Timema douglasi
GCTATTGTTTAACATTGTTATTTTGATTTGGTTACGTTTTTGGTTGGATTTTGTGAACGATTTTTGATGACCCACGCTATTTTTTTAAATTTGATACGAACTTATAATTTTGACGAAACGAGTGAAAGGAGTACCTTCTTCAAGAAATAGGTAGGTTTTATTTTATTTACTTTTTCACGTATTGTCTAAAAAATGCAATTTTTTCGTATGAAGGTCAGGGATGGAACAAAATCTGTTAAAATTCCAATAACGACCCTTTTCCAGGGAACCGTGAAAGGTCGTAGAATCGAGAGTTGACTGTATTCTAAAAGCAGTGTGTCTATTTGTCTATCAGTCTGTACCTCGGGCTGGAGCCGAAACTATTTAACATATTAGGCTAAAACATGTTATCTAGTGTAGGGTCCCCTCAAGTGGTTTTTGGAATTAGGTGTCCAACCATAAATTTAAAGGTATTTTACTGAAAAGCCAAAAGAGAAGAAATAGATTTTCTTGAAATTTGCTCTACCGATACAGATTAACTGTTATATTTAGACATTTTTTATCATAATAACAAGATCTAAATTCTCATTTTATCATGAAAATGATTTTGAGGGTACTTTACATGGAGGATTTATACAATTTTCATAATTTTTCCGCAAATATTTGAGATACGAAATAGATTATCATTGTAAAGTTGTAGTACTATTTAAGCTAAACATATTTTATTTCAACTATATTTTTATAAAACCAATATATTCTTATAATCAAATATATATAATATACTTTTAAACTCAGGTATTTTAGAATGAATTTCATTCTCATGCTCTTCGGTGGACAAAGATGTTTCTCTTTTCTCAATTTTTCTGTAACAGTGCTCCTAGTTTCTAATGCCAAAGGTAAGGTAAGTAACAATGTATATTATTTCATTTGTGATTTTTGGTTTAGTATTTTTACAACATTGTACAGACCAATTATTTCGTTTCCCAAATCTTAGGAGCTTTTAGCAAATGTATATTTTAAGACAAAAGCGAGAGTAAATCATTTATTTGAATCTATTATAATTATGACAGATACCTCTAATGACAATAATCTAAATACCTCTTCATTGTCTAAACAATGTAAGCCCAACTCAATTTGAGTTAAAGTAGGATTTTTCCCCTTTTTCTCCTGTAACCTTCAAATTAATGTCAAGTGAATTTAGTACCATTTTCCGGTGTCCATTATTTTCAGTGCTCACTTTTTAAACTTATCTCCTTGCTAACCTTTAATAAAATGTCTTCATTTCTTGCAAAGGTTTTCTTGCTATGGCTCAACAAATCTAAATCATCTGTGTAAAATAGGACTTTCCTTATTTCTATCACATGTGTTTAATTAAATAAGTAAAGTCCGGATGGGTAAAAGGACGTAAAGCAAATAAAATTATTGCTAAAAAGGTTCTCAAAATAAATGTTTCCCTCTCATATTTATTCTTGCCCACATTTGAATATATATACTGAATATTAATTTAATAAAAGTTGTATTAATAGTATTATAATTAAACTTTATAAGACGGCAACGTTAACTTGATAAGCAAATCATATTTCTTCAACTGGACATCAGTGAGAATAGCAACAAACTTTCCTCGGATCCCTTGATATTTCGATTAAAACCACGTCATTCATCTTAGTTACGATAACCCAGACGTCTTTTGTCGGACGCTAGGACGCACCACACAACAGCGCTTGTCGTCTGCATCCTTCCTTCCTTCCTTCCTTGAAGAATAATTAATTCCTCAATATTTCTCAAGTCTTCAGCCGAGGTTTTCCGTCGTGAGTCAGCCGCCAACCACACCATGATTAATGACGATGACGACGAATACTCTTTCAAGTAAAATGCCAACGGTGTAGATCATCGAGCCTCGTTGAGATAGTTATATAATTAAATGTTACAAAATACAATTGATTCGACTCTCTCTACGTAAATGGTATACAATGCATACAATACAAAGTGACCTGGTGGTCTAGGGGGTAAGGTGTCGGACTACTGGGCAGGGGTCCGGGGTTCAATTCTTGGTCCCGGCACAGATTTATCTGATTACCAAACCTTTCCTTCACCTCTGACAAGACATCTTGTGAATGTGGGGAATGCCAGGCCTCCACCGTGGTTCGGATCCCGAGTTAAACTGTAGGTCCTCCATTTTATCTCACAATCACCCTACCATTACACATTAGTGTAAGTGCGTATAATCCGAACGGGTAGTAAGACGCGGTGCTAATAATAATAATAGTAATAATAACATACAATACATTATACAGTACAAAATTTACAATATAAACATATATTGATGATTTAACAAATATAATTTATGATGTGATGCACGCTTTTAAGGCCCTTGACCCTGTCGACTGCAAGTCTGAAACCTATTTTGTGAGATGGTGGGAGGGAGGGTGAAAGGCATGGCATAGCGTCACAACCAACCAAAGTACCCTTCCGCACCAACAAGAACAGATGGATCACGGAAAACGTAGATGGTGCTAGCTACCGGACAGGTCTTGCAGAAAAATTCATACGTTAGGAAATATCAATTTTCTCGAGAACGAGTGAAATTGTTATGTTATTATTAAGATAATGTATCGATGTTTATTAATTGTTACATTTTCATATTTTATGTTATGAGCTGCAGTTTTTTTATTGAAAAATGTCAGATTTATTGATATTTGATAACTGTTAAAATTATAGAGGATGAAAGCTTTGTCTTGTTAAAAGGTCTAAACTGTTTTACATGATGTGATAACTTACATAAGACGCTATAAAACTAACACAAATTATTTTAAAGTGTTCTGTTGTGTTGTTATCAAAAAATTACCTAATTTGATAGAGGAAGGATAGCTCTAAGCTTATGACGTTTTTCTTTTTATTTAATCCCAGTAGCACAAATTTACACGTAAAGCATAGTTAAATTTTTTCCACTACTTTAAATTAATAATTTAAACTTTCTAACTGATCAGAAGTCTGATGATAATTTTTGCCTACATTATGTCATGATTCATATATTGATACCAAACAACTTTTTAAATATTTCGTAGTTTCTAAATGTCTCTAACGTATTTCGGTGTTCTCCCATGTTAAGTAAGAAAAATCCATATTAGAATCTTATTATTACAAAAATAAAAGTTTAGACTTCCTTTATAAACAGTAAGGATAATTATACATTTTTATTTGTAAAAAAAAAAGAAACCTTGTGCTTGGAACAACGGTGTTAATATCAGGCTTTAAATCTTATTCTAAATATATCTCCATAATAATTTGTTGAAAATGTATGTACGGTACCCAAGATCTCTCGGGTGTTTGGTTTTATTTCACATGAAAAATATCTTTTTGCACGTTCTACCCGACATGCAAAATATTTAATGTCATCATGAAAACTGAAAGATAAAGCCCTGTAAGTTTGAGGTGCAATGGAAGGAATTGCAAATTGGTGTAATTAATCTTGCAGGTATTTTTAAAAACAAAATAACATTTTTGGCCAAATAAAATAAAATATCTACCAGTATATTACGTTTTGCTTAATTTTCTAATATAATAAAATTTTAACTGTAATTTAATATCTGTATTTAGTATTGTGCAATTTTTTTTAATAATAAAAATAAACGGTACATAGCTCCACACGGACTTTCTAGCTCTATTGTTTTAAAATTGAGATATTTACTCAAAACTCGTCATATATGTGAAACGAAATAATATACACTAGCAAACCCAAGCATTAATTGCACTATACCTATGTGAAACTTTTTATTTTGAGTACCAGTTTTATATTTTATATTTTTAACTTTTAAAGGATAAATGCCCTCATTTGTATGTTTGGAACGATAAAAAAGATCAATATTGAGTCCGTCCACAAGGGTCAACAACTCGTACTGTTTTTTTTTAATTTTTGAGATTTTATTAGGTGTTGCAAATCTTCATGCCATCGCATTGCTATTAAATTCCTCATTTATAAATTTTGACCAATAACACTTGTAAATATTGACTATTGAGTCTAAATAGATATAGATCATTGTTGTACAAACATTTCTACTAAGAGGATTAAGGACAAATAACATGAACTTTTAGAGACCTACTTATATTTAATTACTCTATGGCATTGGAGAATTATTGCGTTAAAGCTTGAATAGTATCTCTTTAACAACTAAAGCTCACAAGATTGTATTAATATATTTGCCAATATCTCAGAAACTGTTGGATCTATAAAAATATATTTTATATAATTTATTTTTATTTTTAATAGTACTACAATTTTGCAATGAAATGTTATTAATACTTCAAATAGTTGTGGATGTTTCGGGCTAACCGAATCAGCCGGATACTACCCATTCTTGTAACAAGTTACCTCTGCTAAAAAAATATATAATTATTGTTTCCTAATAATATATATTTATGCTAGACCATTGATATATAATTCTCCATATGTTACATATCTCGCCTCGGATACTTCGGGGAGCATGAACGGCGCCATTGGATGGGTTCACCTACACTGCACTTGACTCTCTGAATCTATCAAATCATGGAGGCAGGCGGTCTCTCCGTCTATCAGAGCCCTGGTTGGAATAAGTGACGTCACCGGCCCAAACTAGAGGGATGGTTCCCTCCTCTTCTCTCTTTCCCATGATGCTCTTTGAACAGCCGCTATAAAACTCCACGGCTCGCCAGGGAGAGTCGTTCGCTCATTTATTTAACATATGGTACTTCGCGTGTACGGACATCGTGACTCTTTGACGTCTATTTACCGAGCCAGCACCACTGGACTTGACGATGTTGCCGCAAGGCTGACCAGACTATCGGAAGATGTAGGGTACCTATTTGATTATCTCTCTCCGAGAAGAATAGGCGGCCCAGTCACCTGATAGCTAGTTGAGGAAGTATTTCGTTTAGCCGAGAGGAATTTCTACTCTCGCCTAACAGGATTTAGGTTATTTTTAAGGACTGGATGGCTTGGCTACCATATTGTGGGGCCATTTAGTGAATGTTTGTTTTCTGTGTGATCCTTAAGACCCGAATTTCAAGGTGGGACTATTCCCACACACCAGCCCACTAGACCATGTTTAGTCAGCGGTGCGTTTAGAAGGAGGAGGGGCTCTTCAGTCAGTTTGAGGCTAGGCAGTCTTAACCAATTTAATAGTTTTTGTATGTTGATAACACGTTCCACATTTGGTTCTCAACCAGTGGAATTTTCCGCCCATCAGGTATGGCACGTGTTTGATAGTTTTTGAATGTTGATAATATGTTCCACATTTGGTGTTCAACGCCTTGGTCAGTGGCTTAGGCTCATTGCCTCTGCATCGGTACCCAACAACCATGCCTAGAACACAGAATCGGAACTTACCCTATGCTAAGCAATAATTTTACAAGTAGGCCTAGACTCGGCCTTTTTTATGTTCAGGCGCATCACGCCGCTGTCTTATCAACTGATTATATCTGATTATATGTCTTCCAATTGCCCTATGGGCAATCTTCCCCCATCCTACTTGTGGACTGTGAGATGTAATATTGGACTGTGATTTGTAGCTGTTGAATGTGTATACTTTGCTTTGTTCCCATTAAACTGATTTGTTATTTTAAAGTTGTTTGTTTGCTTTTGAAAATATCCTCTCGTGTCTATTTACCTTGTTTAAGATACGGCCGTCTCTGGATGAGCCTAGAGCGGTCATTTCATGGAGATACGGAAGTTTCTGCTTCTGTAAAGTACCCTAAAATCATTTTAATTGAAAAATGAAAATACCCAGTTTATTTATAATCTTAATCAACACCTAGATACGAGTTTTAATCAAAACCGTTAGAGCCGATTTTGAGAAAATCGATTTTTTCTCTTCCCACCCTTTATTAAACTAATCTTAATTTTAAGTTTAAACAGACATACAGATAGATGGCATTGCAAAAAAAAAACTCTTTTTAGGGTTTGGGAGGTCATGAGACGTCGACATCCATCAACATTTCAGGCTAGATTTTTTTTAAGGTCGTAATACTAAATCTTTTGTGTTCGGAAAGTAAAAGAATATTTATATTTGCGTATAGCTTGAAAGCTATTGGTTTTATAAAAATAAGCTTCAAATGAAATATTTGTATTATAAATAGACCCGCATATTTATAATGATAAGTAATTTCATATCTAAAATAGTTTAGAAGATATTATAAAAAAAGTTAATTTACGCTTAGACCAGAGCCCTTAAAGTCATTTTGCTGAAATATTCAGTGTATATCATTTTGTTTAGAATAATTATAACAGCTTAGACACAAATTTTAATCAAAATCATTAGAGCCGATTTTGATAAAATTTACCTTTTCTCTTTTTTCTTTCAGTAAATTACTCTTAATTTTAGGGTTAGATATTCAATTCCAAAAACACCTAAGTGCAACCTTATGAAAACCCTAGATACCAAGTTTTAGCCTGATCGATAAAATAGTTTAGGCCCTAGGTGGAGATATAGACAGACAAACGGAAATTCAAAAACAATTGTTTCGGATTCGGGGTTTCATGAAACGTCAACATTCATCAAAATTTCGAGTACAATTTTTTTGACGATCACAATACTTTCTCTGCCTGTGGGATAGCGAGAAATTAAAAATCCTGGTAAAAATTTCAGGATGCCATTGACCAATTAAATCAAAACCCGTGTAGAGAATTGACTTAAATGAACAGGATATCTTAACCTTAGTTCAATGAATCCCCAAAAGTCTGTAGATAAATTTCAGGGTATCCGTAAACTTCGACGAGGGAAAAAATTCCACCTTTATTTTCAATGGCTTCTAAATAAAATCTAGCATTTCCTTAAATACTTTCTAATTTATTAAGGCGTTAATCAAGAAGCACATATTTATTTTAATAAATCACAAATATGTGGTTTTAATAATTTGATTATTGTGTTTTTGAATAATTCTATATATTTTATTTATTCATTTGAATACATTTTTCTGAGATGTGGTCCATGGATTATAAATGTTAAAGTCTCTGTACTAGAGAAATATTTTATTTATCCAGACCAAAACGTTTTCTATAAAAATACAAATACACTTATATTAACTCTCAGTACCCTCAATCTCACAAAACGTAGAGGTGTGAAAAGTAACCATCTATTGTGGAGATCAGGTGAGATCTATTGGCTCTACGTGAACCTCAAGGTTACAGAAACAAAGAGATTCAGCCATGTGTCTACCTCAAGAGGGTTGGTGCCCCTGGGAAATAGGCAATACACCCCAGTCTGGTGCTGCTACGGGTGGCTGCTAGGTGAACTATTGCCCTGTTCCTTGGAGGGAGCTAGCCTCGCTCCTTCTAGGTGGTGTCAACTCAGAGGTTAACTGGTAGAAGACGAGTATAAAGGGAAATAACGTAATTACATTATTAATTGATTACACTTTATACTACAGACAAATTTTCATAGAAAGGTATTTATCTGTCTAAAAGAATATACTATTTAAACCCCATTTTACTTCACATTTAGGCTATGTTATAATTTACTATAAGTTTTCAGGAATGAGAAAGGTTGAATTTAGAGGAAAGGTACGTGCATTTGCGAGAAGGGTTAGTAGGAACACGTTTAAAAAAACAGGCCCCTTCAATACACCCAAACAGGATTTTAATCCCGATATCCAAGTCGATTCAAGTTGATAGTGAAATTGACGACTTAGATCAATTATGTCCAACCCGTGGCCCTCGGGATACTCGCGGACTCCAATTTTTTTATGTTAGGTCCCTCAGCTCGAACTGGAATAATTAAAATTTCAGAAATAATCAACAAATTAGACTCTTGGAGATGCCGTAAATGCTTACTAGTTTCCATGTAGTCTCCAGAATCTTAATTATAAAGCAACTTGTGTAATGTATGAATGCAATATACAGGGTGGGTTTTAACTTATATGGTGACCTGGTGGTCTAGAGGTAAGGTGTTGGACTTCTGTGCTGGTGGCCGGGGTTCAATCCTCGGTCCCGGATCAGATTTATCTGATTGCCAAACCCTTCCTTCACCTATGACAAGACATCTTGTGAATGTGGGGAATGCCAGGCCTCCACCGTGGTTCAGGATTCCACGTTAAACTGTAGGTCCTCCATTTCACATCACATCACCCTACCATTACACATTAGCACAATTGCGTATAGCCCGAACGGGTAGTAAGATGCGGTGCTAATAATAATAATTATTATTATAATAATAGTACATACTTATCTTCAATTACTGTTCTCCTACTCATTTGTAATGTTGTTATACAACTGTTGTTTAGTAATTACTTCAGTCCAAATCTTTGTACAAATTTTCTTCCTAGTATTTTACAGGAAATATTATCCTGGTTTTGTAACATAAGTTGAAACTCACCCTGGATATGGACGGATGGAAGTGGGTTTGCTTATCTGTGCATCTGTATGTGTGGATACTGTATCTGAGAGTTAGGTATTATAAATCACTCTCCAGACAATTCCCCAAGAACTTTTTTTGACGCTCTTTGCTGGTAGAATGCTCTAAGACGTCAACTTTGCAATAGACTATTCTGCTCAAAGTAATCACTATACTATAAAGCCACATGGCTGACTCATTGACATTAATGTTTACCACTTACAGATGAAATAGAAACTTTAAAATTGACAAACTTATTGCTTCTAGCTTGAAACCGACTGGAAAATTTCAAAAAGTTAAAAAAAAAATTCATTTTAAACCCTCGAAAAATATTCAAAATTTTGTATCAACTTTAAAGTCAGTACGGACCTTTCTTCTGAGGCCCCTTGTGACTAAACGGTAAGACCTATCAAAAACCGGATTACACCAAAGGTAGATTTTTTTTATTTTAGGAAGATTTTTTTATTTTTATTTTAGGAATATTTTTAACATTTTCCACACATTTTCTGAAACACTTATGGGACAGATAGAATCATAAAATTGTAAAAATAAATCAACGTCCAAAACAAAATTGGTATTACATTAGTTGACACTCACTGGGGTTTTGGGGGCGGAGCCCACAACGACCAAAGCGATTTAGTACAGGCAACTATAGCCTGAACGAGTAGTAAGAAGCGGTGACAAAAAATAACTTACGCTGCTCTCAATCGGGGAGAGTTTCAACATGTCTGAGTTATACCATTTGACAACCAAAACAGGGATTGCAAAGTAATTAGATCTATATGCGTGTATTAAAACTTCAAGTTGTGTGATCTGCAGTTGTCATATTTGATATTATCATTAACTAAAACAACAATAATTACTTTTACATCCATTTCTGTGGTCTGGGTCACAGGATTATCATAGCTTCATAATTCTTTTAATCTAACTTAAGACAAGGAGAGGCACAACAGCCAGTCCCCGGCAGTTAACTTATCAATGGGAAAGCTTAAACACATATTTCATCGCCATGGTGGGAATCGAATCCGGGACCTTTAGCTCAGTGGGCAAACACGGTACCAACTGAGATAGGGTTTCGGATATATATATTGCTAAGATAGTTTAGATAGTAAAATTTGATGGTCTACAACGGTTTAAGTAGAGTATGTATAATCTAACAATTTTAATTAAATACAGAGTTTTGTCTTCCTAGATTATTCTTTCTATCACTATTAACTAAAATTTAAACACGTTGTATCACTATTTTGAAACATTAAGTCCCCTCTCCAACACACTGTAAATCTCCACTTTAACCCCATAAATTCACCTTTCAACTCATTAAATCACCTCTTTTGTGAACTAAGCTACCTTTACAACCTTTTAAATTATGTTTTTTTTTACAAAATAGAATGTACAGTGTTATTTATCATACAAGGATCTCTTCATATAGTCATTTAAAAGAAAATGGTTAAAGCTATTATCATATTATTATTAGCACCGCGTCTTACTACCCGTTCGGGTTATACGCACTTACGCTAATGTGTAATGGTAGGGTGATTGTGAGATAGTTTAACGTGGAATCCGAACCACGGTGGAGGCCTGGCATTCCTCACATTCACAAGATGTCTTGTCAGAGGTGAAGGAAGGGTAAAGCTATTATCAATCTCAAATATTATCAAATTAGTGGTCTAAACTATACTTAATCTAGCACCGCATCTTACTACCCGTTCGGGTTAATGATTATGTACTAATTACACTTATAGTTTTAATAGTTAGTGAGGTTATATTTAGTAGGAAGTGTACCCACATTTGCGCAGCAGAGTGGAAAACACATTTGAATAATCTTTTAGTACTGACGACCAAGGTTAGAACCTAAATCTAACTCTTATCGGTAATCTGGTATAATGCAGGATTAGCACGTTAGACCACGCAGCCATCGACGTAGGTAATACATTTTTAATTATATATTTAAATACTCTTCAAATAGTTATTTTAAACTAAATTGTTTAAGCCTTCTTCGAAAACTTTAAAGTTAAAATACTATAAGTACTTTTTTTCATAAAATTTAGAATTACCGATACTTTATCTTTGTAGGTATCGTATCTGTCTAAGAGCCCCGGGTTTGATTTCTGGAATGTCCTAAAAATGTATCATTGGTGAAATGGTGGGTTTCCGTTTTCACTATAATGAAATCACAGCCAGGGTCTGTGTGTTGAGCGTGTTATAGATTTAAGTTAGTTTGTAAGTTGTGTTCCAATATAATCAGTCGGTTCAGCAAGTACACGTTAAATAAATCAAATAAATAAAACGGAAAACAAAATTATAGTTAGAATGATTTCTCCTCAAGGTATATGATCGTATTACATCTTAAAATAAAGTTTGAGTCAAATCCATTAAAATTCTTTATCTGTATCTCCCGATACAAACGTCATTGTTGTAAGAGACAATTTTTTTTTTTAGTTTTGAAGCCAATAAAACTTCAAGATCCAACACAATATTGAAGCTGATAATTTCATGAATAGAATATTTTTTATCCACTTTGTTAGATAAAGTTATAAACGGTGCGGTGGACTGCTATGACTTTATCGCTCCTTTATCTAAATTATACTTATACCTCGCAAGACATGTGAAACGAAATAATATACATTGTTATAGAAACATATTATCTCTTCTTTGCTTTTTAAATTCTTATTGGTGACCTGGCATTCTAGGGGTAAGGTGTCAGACTTCTGTGCTGGCGGCCGGGGTTCAATCCTCGGTCCCGGCACAGATTTTTCTGATTACCAAACCCTTCCTTCACCTCTGACAAGACATCTTGTGAATGTGGGGAATGCCTGGCCTCCACCGTGGTTCGGATTCCACGTTAAACTGTAGGTCCTCCATTTCATCTCATAATCACCCTACCATTACACATTAGCGTAAGTGCGTATAAACCGAACGGGTAGTAAGACGCGGTGCTAATAATAATAATAATAATAAATTCTTATTTTATCAAAGATCTATTAAAAAATGTGTCTATAACTCAGAATTCTATAAAATAATATTTTTAAGTTGTATCTCTTAAATAGTACTACCTATTTTAAGTTTTAAGTTATTTATAAACTAGAAGAATGGCGGGGTTAGGAGAAAATTAAGAAATTTACACGTATTTATTTTCTACCAGCCGTGCAATACGTGCATTTTCACGGCATGGAAAGTTTCGTAAGGTGGCAAAAAATTTAGCAACTGAAAAATAATATAAATATAATTTAGTTAAGAAATCACATTTTCATTTATTCCTACCCTGTCGTAGCCTTTCCTACGATTCTCCTAAAATAAAAATTTTTCATTACTTTGTTGACGAGTTGGCAACACTGGTCTCTTGTCACTAAGTAGAATATGGGTAAAACGAAAAGAAAAAAGCTACAGGCTACAGCTGTAGATATTTTTCAAGGGAAGATTTTGATTTTTCTAGACATTTCTTCACATATCGCTTAGTTTTAGAAATCACTTTAATATTCTGATTTTGAAAGAGAATAAAACAACATCCTCTCCCCATAATTTGTGGTCAGCTGAGGAAACTCAATAGGAAATACTCGTGATATTAGAACATATCTTTTAAAAAAGGTTTTTTTTAGAAATTATTTGAAATCTTCATGAAAAGGCACCGATATTTTATAATTGTCGTACTTTTATTACAAAGGTGTGTTTATCAATCCTTTTTAATATTCCGGAAAAAAATCCACAGTCATCTTGTAAATTTTGAATTTGTATTCTATCTTCTGGTTGGGGGAAGGAGGGGACGAAGGTTTGAGGGTCATTTTAGGCTTTTATACAAGGAGCTGTAAACCTTACTGCCAGCCCCGTGTAAAATACCCTTAAAGTATTATTATTAGCACCACGTCTTACTACCCGTTCGGGTTATACACACTTACGCTAATGTGTAATTGTAGGGTGATTGTGAGATGAAATGGAGGACCTACAGTTTAACGTGGGATCCGAACCACGGTGGAGGCCTGGCATTCCCCACATTCACAAGATGTCTTGTCAGAGGTGAAGGAAGGGTTTGGTAATCAGATAAATCTGTGACGGGACCGAGGATTGAACCCCGCACCCCCAGCACAGAAATCTGACACCTTACCCCTAGACCGCCAGGTCACCTCCCTCAAAGTAATTTCCATGAAAACATAAGAAGTACCATATTGTTTGTAATGGTAGACAATACTTGGATCAAAGATTTCATCCAAATCGATAGAGCCTACTTTGAGAAAATATTTTTTTTATATCCTTAAGTAAATTACTCTATATTTTAATTTTGGTCGGATAATTTTAAAAACAATTTTTAGAAAACATAATGAAAACCCTAGATATCAAGTTTTAATCTGATCGTTAAAATGAATTCGATTCTAGTTCCAGTTTACAGACAGACAGACAGAATTGTCAAAATACATTTTTTCTGTTTCAAAGGGTCAAGAAACGTCAAAACCCATTCAAATTTAAGTCTACAATTTTTTTTTTTAGCGAACACAATACTTCTCACTCAGAGAGCTTTCCAGAAAGATATAGTAAGAGGTACAAGCTTACTATTGTTCAGTATGTCACTTTTACCAAAACAACAAAAGAATAGTTTAAAAACTGAGACATTATAGTTTGACGAAGATAATTATAGGAAACGTGGAAGGAAGTAATTAAAGGGGAGTAAAATAATGGAGTACAAGATCCGGATAGCAATCGAGGTTGAAAGAAGAAAGCACAAAGATATATATAATGATGATTATGATGACGTTTGGTAAAATTAAAGTTGAATTATGATCTACTTTCACATTTGTATAAAATAAAGTAGTAACATTTTAAGACCAGTGAACATAAAAATTATAGTTTATGTGGTATTTTATACCAACAACCGGTATTAATATCTGTTACATGAAATTGAATGAAATTAATTTAAGAAAATATATTCATTTACAAAAAAAAAAAAAATTCTATTAATACAAATCAAGAAAAAATTAATTATTTTAGGTTTGAATTGCCACATTCTCTATAGCTAACAATACAAGTGTTCATAGTAATGATGTATGTTTAAAACTTTATATTATTATTAAAGCTTTATAAAAATAATTACAATATTGACCATGTGTGTTCATATAAAACGATTCAAACACAACATGTTTTAAAAAGTAAGACCATAACATCTAATTACTAAAACCAGAAAATTGTTATTATCAGCTCCCTAAATCGGTGATCACGCAGACTAAACGTTGGTACTATCTATACCGGTCTATTAATGTCAGGGAGGTTAGCGTTTTAATCTCGATTCGGTGGAATACTTGAGTTGTTTTCTCATTGGTGTTTTCAATCTCTTATCAGTAAGGTGATTGTACACTTAAACTAAATTTTACCTTCCTCATCCTTATTCTAATCTTGTTTTTAAATATGTCTTAGGCCAGGTGGGTAGTAAGGCACAATATTATAATATTATAAGCCCTTTGGAATAAAATATTTGAAACTGACTTAAACATTATATGTAGTTAAAGAGTAAGATAATTTTTAATTAACAGAAATTATGAATAAAATTCTCCCATTATCTTTAAGAACTACTTTAATTTATTTGATAAAAATAACAAATAAATATATGCATTGTATGTATAGTTAAATGTATTAATAAATAAACTTAAATTTTAATTTAGTCAATTTGTCAAATGTATCTGGTTTAGTTAATGCTATTACCCAAAACAAAATCGTTATCACCAATTACAGTTTGTACAGATGATAATAAAATGAGTTCTAGGAGCTAATTAAGTCAAACGTTTAACATACCTAGGCTTCTTAAAGAAATAGAAACTTAATAAAACGGGTTTTTTCTATACCACGTGGGTTTTATCCTTAAAATTTGTCAAGTTAATAAATACAGTTTCACTCTTTGGCCTTAGGAACTTGAAAGCTTTTTTCCAAACATACTAAAGTAACCAATTTATCCCTAATTGAGGTAGTTACATCCAGTTCAATTCATTAAAATCTGTCCCCATCATGAATTAGTTCTATAAGGACTGACTCATTAAACCATATCCCTAACTTGAGCTAGTTATATCCAGTCCACCTCATTACACCCTAGCCCTTTCTTGAGCTAGTTATATCCAGTCCACCTCATTACACCCTAGCCCTATCTTGAGATAGCTATATCCAGTCCACTTCATTACACAATATACCTATCTTGAGCTAGATATACCAACTCCACCTCACTACACCATATCCATATCTTGAACTAGTTATATCAAGTCCACCTCATTACACCCTATCCGTATCTTCAACTAGTTATATCCAGTCCACCTCATTACACCCTAGTCCTATCTTGATCTAGCTATACCCAGTCCACCTTATTACACCATATCCCTATCTTGAGATATATATCCAGTTCACCTAATTACACCATATCAATATCTTCAACTCGTTATATCCAGTCCACCTCATTACACCCTATCCGTATCTTCAACTAGTTATATCCAGTCCACCTCATTACACCTTAGCCCTATCTTGAGATAGCTATACCCAGTCCACCTCATTACACCATACCCCTATCTTGATCTAGCTATACCCAGTCCACCGTATTACACTATATCCCTATCTTGAGATATATATCCAGTCCACCTCATTACACTCTATGTTGAGCTAGTTATATCCAATCCACTTCATTAAACCCTATCCCTATCTTGAGCTAGTTATATCCAGTCCACCTCCTTACATCCTATTTTTTTCAGGTTAGTTATAATATTATTCTCCCAACTGCGTACAGGTTTCCCACTGGTATCTTCCCATTGTATTTTCTAGTCATTACCTTGAACACGGTTCTAGACTCTTCTATTCACGCTGCATGCCTCGCCCACCATATCCTGCGAGATACCTAATGAATGTTGTCTTTAATTATAAAAATATAACACAAATACTTACTGAACCTGAGCCTCAATTATTATGTTCTATAATTCTGGTAAATATAAGTTCTTAAATAGCTTCTAATTCCCAGCCGTTCAGCCGGATTAAACCCTGTTTTTTTGCTGTTTTACTGTTCCAAACTCTACGTTATACTACAGTTGGCATAACCATTAAGGGAAAAACTCATTAAAAAGAGAATCTGCCGCACAACAATAATACTAATTAGTGAGGTAACAGTGCCATTTAATGTTTTAGCATATTTTATATTAGTTTTCTCTTTGCAGCCCTACCGAGAGGTAATAGTTGTTTGGATTGCAACTTGTGTACGTATATGTTATTTTTTATATGTTCATATTTAACAACGGGGTCCAAAATGTAAGCCAAATTTTACTTAATTTTAGTCTCACGGGCCAAATAATAAAAACAAAAACTAAAAGGTATACAATACATAATAATATACTAAAATATATTACAAAATATAGTTTATTAAATGCATGTTTAACTATTTATTTAGTTTATGCCTTTAACGCTTCCAAGATCTTAAAGAGAACACAACAATTACTGGGTGACCTGGTGGTCTAGGGGTAAGGTGTCAGACTTCTGAGCTGGCGGCCGGGGTTCAATCCTCGGTCGCGGCAAATATTTATCTGATTACCAAACCCTTCCTTCACCTCTGACAAGACATCTTGTGAATGTGGGGAGTGCCAGGCCTCCACCGTGGTTCGGATTCCACGTTAAACTGAAGGTCCTTCATTTCATCTCACAATCACCCTACCATTACACATTAGCGTAAGTGCGTATAGCCCGAACGTGTAGTAAGACGTGGTACTAATAATAATAATAATAATAATAATAAACAATTACTGGGTGATGTATTCTAAAGCTTCTATAAGCGATTTATTTAAATAGCTTTAAAATAATGATGGTTATGTTTTCCCAACTTCTTATTATTTTGTTTGACAGTTCTTAACTACACCTATAGGATAAGGATAAGTAAATCATTAAGGAGTTTAAAAGCCTCAATACACCCAGCTGTGATTTGAACCCTGGTCTCACCATCACTGGAAAACCATACCCGAGGAGCCTGACGTATAGTCTATTCGCAACGATGCGATCCTCTATTGTTTTTAAACATTTTTCTGCACCTATTTATTTAGACAGCTTTGTCAAAAAGATGGCTACTAGAGGAGAGAGAAACGATTACTAATACTTCCTACCATTATTGCTTTAACTTTCTCATTTATCAGCTGTAAATTTCGATTGTTGTCAACTTTCTCTTATTCAAAAACACACACACACACACAAAACCTATTTATGTTCCGTAGTCATGAAATAATTTTAAACAAAAACAAAAAAACAAACACACATATGAGAGGACTGAATATCGTGGCCGGGGTTAAAAGGGGTGGTTTTCAGAGTAGGAGCTGAC
>CABEEJ010000585.1:222349-238094 GCA_901482245.1 Timema douglasi
AAAAAAAAAAAAAAAACTTCAATGGAATTTTACAACTCCTGGGGTCGGAAATAAAAAATAAATCATCCTTCCAATTATTTTTTTTCCAATTATTAATAATAAAAAGTACAACTGAGATGACCTTTATCAAATATTTATTTTTTATAAAAAAAAGTGTCTGTGTGTGTTTTTCTGCCTGCTCAGGCCGGGGTGTTTTCATCTGTAAGGGTTAGGAAGGCTTATTTGTGGGCTGAGGGGGGCGGGGGGGTGGTATGGCACTGTACATACATCCCTTCAAAGTCCACAGAGCCTCTACTATATCCGATTGTTGAACACCAGAAATAATTAAAACACTTTCTAGCACTGCCAGCGATGGCAACTTTACTAAAATTAAGTACATGCACTGTGCTACCATATATTTTTCATGGTATTTTTCACAAACATTTTGATTTAAAATAATCTTAATCATATATTTATTTATTCTTTGGGTTATTTAAGACTAACATTTCACAATTAAAACCGGTAATCCCGAAAGATAATAAATATTAAGCGTTATACTGTACAAGAATGTATGAGAGGTTTAAGACATCCATATTTTACCCAGATATTTAATAATGTTGAGTCTTAGCTAGGGTAGAAAATTGACTTTATTTATATTATCAGCCATTGTAGTTTTATAATTTTTACTAACGAAGCAACAATGTAATTTATTTGTTCAAACTATATTAAAGGACGATATTAATATGTTTAGTTCACGTACTGGCTTGTACGAGTTGGAATATTTAACATATTTTAAAGTATCGGCTTGAACTTGTTGAGATTTAGAGATTCTTCAGAAAATCCCGAAATGGAAAGTATAACACTTACAGTAATTATGAGTGACGATCCTACCACATACTTAAAGTCAAGTTTTTTATTTTTTTATTATATTGTTGGTGACCTGGTGGTCCAGGGGTAAGGTGTCAGACTTCTATGCTGGCAGCCGGGGTTCAATCCTCGGTCCCGGCAAAGATTTATCTGATTACCAAACCAATGCCAGGCCTCCACCGTGGTTCGGATTCCACGTTAAACTGTAGGTCCTCCATTTCATCTCACAATCACCCTACCATTTCACATTATCGTAGGTGCGTATAACCCGAACGGGTAGTAAGATGCGGTGCTAATAATAATAACTTTATTATATTATAAATAACTGCTTACCCCTCCCACACCCCACTTTCTGACACTTGGTGTTACCGCCTTTCCTGATTCATTTAGGAGTCCTTGAACACTTAGGCCCTTTAACGTGCTGAGAATATCAGTTTAGAAATTGCGTTGTGTTTTACCCGATTTTCCTAGGTGGTATAAGATGTTGAAATCCGGCCTCCCCTAGGTAATTCTAACATGATGCCAATCACCGCGTCTTACTACCTGTTCAGGTTATACGCATGTCTGATAAATACTGTATTATAATGTGGTAGAGATAAGGCACGAAACATTTTAGAGGTAATATACGCGCATTGGCGTTGATAGAGAGTGGGGAAACCATTTAGGAAAAACTACCTTCAGTAGACACGCCTGGGATTACAACCCTTGTCTCCTTGTTATTAACACGCCGGTCTAACACGAGAGTGACACCTTTGACCATTATGCCTCTGAATCGTCTTACAGCTCTTATTTATATGAAATAATAAACGTCCAACAGACTATTTTGATAATATTCTTATCTATAGTTGGCTATAGTATTTATTAAAATGTGTATCTTGTTGAATATGTCAATTAATTTTGTGTGTATTTTAATTGATACATATATATATATATATATATATACATCTACATATTGTTCAAGAGGTATCTCCTATTTATAAGGTCAACCATTTAAAATAAGTATTTGTAAACGTCTCAAACTAAAATAAATTAAAAGGTTTCTTGTAGAGATTAAAAATCGTAAGACCCACCATGCCAGCAATTTTAAAAAAAATTATTGAATCCTTTTTTTCTTAACCCCCTGCTGAGTAGCGAGTGAGACATTTTGGTGTTGGATCGAGTCGAAATGGTTTAATGGCCGTTTCCGTAGGCCATTACGTCATGCACTAGCGCCTTTTAGCGGCAATACTAAGAAACATAAACTCATTCTTCTCTCCTTGTTCTTTAAAATATATTTTTAGAAAGGATGAAAAAAAAATAAAACAAGTAAAAATAAACAAACCCATTTTGTTGTTATATGATTTTCAATTGGTGAGAATTTATATATATATATTTTTAGTTTCAGTTGCTTTTGTTTGTTTTGGAAATAATTCTTAGCAACAACGTTAGCTTGCGAGACCAATTTAAAAAAAACAAACAATACACAAGTAAGAAGGGAAGCGTAAGATCCCCTGGGGGCAAATAATTCTTCCTTTCCCTTAGCACCCCTTTCCATCAAACCCAACAAACTCCACATTCTCTACATTCCTTTACCCTCCAACTTCACGACGCCGTGATCAAGACTACATTTCCCACGTCTCCGTACTATGTTAGTAACCAACACCCCTTGCGCGCCCCTTGCGGAGAAACAACGAAACAGCAACATGACGTCACACGAAGGCAAACTGTTTGGAGCGAGTCCAAAGCGTTGTATATGTCTTTCTTAGTCTCTCATACCCCTTCCCTTCCAACGTTTTCTGAAGGCACACGCTCCTTCGTATTTATAACTCTCCTTAATTACCACCATATTGGTTTTGTTTTTAACATCCTGCTTGGGAGGAAAGAGCTATGGAAAGTTGTAATCTTTTGTTTTGAAAATGGAACGTTGTACGAGGGTGGCTGTAGAACGAGATTAAGACGGGGGAACAAGAAAGGCCTTGACTTAGTAAACTGGGGGTAAAACTTGTGTATTCAACTGAAGATTAACTGCACCCAGGAGACCATCACGGTCTTGGCCAGACTTTCCAACAACGGCTTCGGAAGAAAGAATAGAGTTTCACGATTTATTTACCTGCATGTAAGGTCTACAAGTTGTTCACAGTTTGGCGATACAATACCTTTTCGAACGTAGCTTAGCAAATAAAAATATACTTTAGTCTCATACGGATTAGGATTATTTGATCTAACTCTATCAGATATCACTAATAGTTCTGTGATTAGTAAACCTTACTTCATCCATTTTTTTTAGGTTAAAGAATTATTACTTAACGGAATTTAAAAATCTTCTTTTAATTTCAAGTTGGAATACAATTTCTCATGATTTTTATTTGGCTTTCAAGTTGATATTTTTCCTTGGTGATAAAGATAGATGGGGAAAAGAAGAATACTATACTTTATTCAAAAGTATAGTATTATATTCATAAATAATATACGTTTTGCATGTGGCTTCATACTTCAGTCTCGAGATAAGATGACAGATTATAAAAAACACGATCGGTGATCTCAATCGTTTGCTTAGAATTTTACATTTTAAAGCACTTGAGATTAGCTAATAAACATAAATACTTTGACTGGACGTAATATATAGAAGGATAACGAGTTTAGAGAAAAACTATTAACACTTCCGGTTACCCTGAAAGCTAGCAGTCCTACATTTATGGATTACACTACTACCCTGTATTGTAATCTATACCACTGGTACTCAACCTTGGCTGCGCGTACTCCCTGGGGTACACGAATACATCTTAGAAAATTTTTAAAATTAAAACACACACACACATATATATATAGTTAATTTTTTTATTTTGCACCATGTCTTAATATCCATTCGGGCTATACGCTTAAGTACTAATCACGTTGATGGATTAATAATTGGGAAGGTTTAATTTTGAGAAAGTGAACCCACATTTACGTGAAGGGGAGTAGAAAACCATTAAGGAAAAACCACCCCCGTTCACATTTAAGGTTAGACAGACACACAGACAAACGGTGTTGAAAAAGCCACATTTTAGGGTTTGGGGGGTCATAAAACGTCAATATCCATCAACATTTCGAGCTATATTATTTTTAAGGTCACTATACTTTACCTTTAGTTACCGAATAGTTTAAAAAATATATATATTTGCATATAACTTTATAGTTATTGGTTTTATAAAAATATGTTTCGAATAAAATAGTTGTATTATACAAAGATCTACATATTTTCAATGATACGTAATTTCATATCTCAAATATTTTCAGAGATATGATTAAAAAAAATGAGAATTTACGCTTCAGACTGGAGCCCTTAAAGTCATTTTAACGAAATATTGAGAGGTGCTATTTTTCTAGAATAGTTACAAATGCTTTGAAATGAAATTTAATCAGAATTGTTACATCCGATTTTGGGAAAATTGATTTTTTTCTCTTTTTGCCCTTCAGTAAACTACCCTTAATTTTAGAGTTAGATAAACAATTCCAAAAATACCTTAAGGCAACCCTTTGAAAATTCTAGATACCAAGTTTTAACCCAACCGGTAAAATAGTGTCGGCTCTAGCCGGAGGTACAGACAAACAGACGTAAATTAAAAAAAAAACCTTTTTGGATTCAGGGTGTCATGAAAAGTCGAGATTCATCAAAATCTTGAGTCCAATTTTTTTACGATCACAATACTTCCTCTACCTGTAAGATAAATAGAAAAATCATCAATACAAAAAAATACAACTAAAATAGCTGAATAATTTAATACTCATTACTTAACATTGTATCTTTAAATAGTACAATTGAAAAAAATGAATAATTGAATATCGTTTTATTTTAAATGTGGGACAAAGACCAATATATTGTTTGAAAATTTTAGGCCTATTGGCATTATGTTAAAGAAACTCCTATATATATCTCTATAAAATGTGATTTTGATATTTTCTTGTAGGAAACTAACTAAACATTAAAGTAAAATTAGGTTTCTTTAATATTTTTGTTCCTTTTATTCATCATATATATATATATATATATATATGATAGTAAGAATATATCACAGCTCACCCTACATTTGGGGTGCCTGCAGCACGCACATGCCAAGCTTAATGTTGACTTAAATTATATTAAATTCTTTAATTTCCCGGGCATTTGGGCCTTAATGATCAACCAAAATACATGGTTGGTTGGACTTTTTAGAGTAGAAAATTTTAACTTTTAAACAAGGTTTGGATGTATTTATAATTTGTATAGATGTATAGAGTCAAAGACAAAAGCTTTATGTTATTTCCAGTAAATAACAAGCTTGTATATATATATATATATATATAGGTATATATATACATATATATGTATATATACATATTGGTGACCTGGCGGCCTAGGGGTAATGTGTCAGACTTCTAAGCTGGCGGCCGGGGTTCAATCCTCTGTCCCGGCAAAGATTTATCTGATAACCAAACCCTTCGTTCACCTCTGACAAGACATCTTGTGAATGTGGGGAATGTCAGCCCTCCACCGTGGTTCGGATTCCACGTTAAACTGTAGGTCCTTCAATTTCATCTCACAATCACCCTACCATTACAAATTAGCGTAAGTGGGTATAACCCGAACGGGTAGTAAGACGCGGTGCTAATAATAATAATATATATACATATATATGTATATATGTATATATACATACATATATACATATATATGTATATATGTATATATACATACATATATACATATATATGTATATATGTATATATACATACATATATATTATATGTATGTATATATGTATATATACATACATATATATTATATGTATGTATATATGTATATATACATACATATATATTATATATTCATATATCTATACATATAATTATAATATATGTATATATGTATAGATATATGCATATACATGTATATACATATATAATATATATATGTATAGATATATGTATATACATATATAATATATATAGCATATATTATATATTCATAAGTATATTTTTAGAGCCATGTCTTACTACCCAATTGGGTAATACACTTATGTACTAATTACGCTAATGGTTTTAAGGATTAGAAAGGTTACATTTAGAATAAGTGGACCCACATATGCGTTGAGAGTATAATAGTTTTGTAAAAACTCCTGAGTACACCAAACTGAGATTCGAACCTTGATCTCCTGGTTATTGGCACTTTAGCCTACGACGAGAATAACGTGTTAGAACATACGGTAACCGGAGCGAATGTCGTGAACTGTTTAATGCCTTCCACGTATTTAACATAAACGCAACATCTGATTGGCAATATCTCAGCAGCTTAGGCCACCCCATTTACATAATAAATCGATCATTTGTAAGAATATAAAAAAAAGAGTTATCGTGACCTTTCTGGATAGAATTATTGTATTTAAATAACTTTAATGATGTTAATAATAATAAAAATCCAGCTATACTATATACGAGTACACACCCAAACTGTTGTATTTAAATTTTAAAATAAGCTTGATGTTGCCGTCGTTTGGTCAAAACTACCTCTGCTTTCATTTTATTGAAGACAGTTCATGTCTAAGCAGGAAACCAGCACAGACCATCTTACGAGTGTTTATCTGATGGAAGTCGTGTCATTCATTAAAATTTGTTCCATCAGTAAATCAAAAACAGACAGACTTGAATAATATAAATATATCTGATAACCAAAGACAAGGTATACCTCATACCCCTAGACTTTATGTTAAAATGGCTGCGCTCATTGGGAGGCATGGAGTCCTTCAACACAGGGATCGCTACGTGTAATCCCAAGTGACAATTTTCTCTATCATATAGGCATTTTTAAAAACAGTTCACTTTAAAGATGATTTTATAAATGGAGAAAGAAAAATTGCATTTCAGAGTCAATTCACTGGCTTTCACAAAGCAAGGTTCAGGTAACGCATTACCACCTTATCATAAATCAACCCCAAAAATAAGCCTATTCAGGTCGAGAATTACGCAGGAATTCCCATGAGTGGCTATATTTTTACTTGTTCTCAATGTGGACACTAGATATTTAGGTGGAAATAATATTTTGGGTTTTTTTGCAGACTGGGTTGTTCACAATCTGGACTCTTCGAAATACAGAGTGTTTACAATCTGGACTCTTCGAAATACAGAGTGTTTACAATCTGGACTCTTCGAAAATACAGAGTGTTCATAATCTGGACTCTTCGAAATACAGAGTGTTCATAATCTGGACTCTTCGAAATACAGAGTGTTCATAATCTGGACTGTTCGCAATCTGGACCGTTCGCAATCTGGACCGTTCGCAATCTGGACTGTTCGCAATCTGGACTGTTCGCAATCTGGACTGTTCGCAATCTGGACTGTTCGCAATCTGGACTGTTCGCAAACTGGACTGTTCACAAACTGGACTGTTCGCAATCTGGACTGTTCGCAATCTGGACTGTTCGCAATCTGGACTGTTCGCAATCTGGACTCTCCGAAATCTGGATTTTTTTTCATTCTGGACTCCTCGCAATATGGATTGTTCGCAATCTTGGCTTTTCGCAATCTGGAGTGTTCTCAATATGGACTGTTTAAAATCTGGACTGTTAACAATTGGGCTGTTTGCAATTTGAATACAATCTCCTAAGACTTCTTCCAATATATCCCTTTCATCAACAATGCAAAAGCTTCGATCAGCCATAACATCAGTTTCATAACTACTACCATCATTTTCATCACCACTACCATCACTTCCATTACCCCTACCATCAATTTCATCACCCTTACTTCCACTACAATAAAACTAGAGTCAACCCTCTATAAAGTTATAGTTTGGCATAAAATCTCAATATGACGTCACGACTGAGATATTGTGCTAGATAATGTTGGCCTCGTCTTTGAATACAATCAGAGCTCTGAAACCAATATTTTTCATGTTTAAAGAGATCCTAAAGCCATAAAACAGTCATTGTTTAGCAAAAGTTGTTTCCACTCGGCAAGCAATGTCCCAGGATCTAGGACTGGGAGGAGGTATCGATGATTTAATGCCCTCTCACGATCTTAGTGGGGGGTGGGGGAAACAGAAGAACCTCACAACAGGGGGGCGGAACTAAGGACTCAAGACGTCGCCAGATAAGCGTCATACCAGCCCCCCCGAATGCACTCTCAAGCAAAGGGAGTTGAGTAAGGGGGGGGGGGGAGAATGATGCTACAATTCTTGAAATATCTACTTCTGTAAGGGAAAATATTACACACATTACTGTTCTCAGAAGAGGAGTTGAAGAAAAATACCATAAAGAGCAATAGATGATTTATTCCTAGGAATACCAATATGCTATAACATTTCATCCAACATAATGTTAATGATATTGACGCCATTGGCTGTGGAAATAAATGAGGATCATTAGTGTGGATTTTGACGAAATAGATCAACAATGGATCAAATTTTTACTATTCAACAATGTTAGAATAGAAGTGGGAATATATCATGATATCATAAATATTCACCAATTTGATATTAATGTTAAAAAGGCCCAAGATTCAGATTAGATGGTATTTTTGTTAAGTTTGGGATACCCAAAATCATATAAAGATAATTGGGGTATGTTTGACTGATACGCATGGTTGGGTACGGTTTGGATGCCAGATATCAGAGAGTTTGGAAATACATAAAGGGTTGAAACCAGGAGATGCATTTTACTTATTACTATTTAATCTTGCCTTGGCCTATGCTATCAGAGTAGTGCAAAAGGCTAGGGGAAGATTTTACCTTAAACGTTAAAATTCAACTATCAAGATATAAAGATGTTTTAGCTTTGTTGGACAATATTAAAAAAGCTGTTGCGAGAAATGCAGGAATTTTATTAGGTTTATATAATGACTCGTCCCTAATTTAGTCCCTCTCAAGGAAATTTTCCATGTATGATGAGGATCGTAGCCGATCTCGTACCCTTATTCTTGAATCAGGTAAATATAAAAATAAACATTTTAGAAAACATTCTAAAATACTCTTTCGTAAGGAGTGTAAGATATGATAAAATAATAGTCATGCGTATTAGCATGACTTTAATTAAAAATAATGCTATGACGCATTAACATTCACTTCTTATATTCAACTTTTTGTATTATATTTATCCGTATTATCAAGCATTATCTAAGTCTGTATTATTTTAAAATATAAAGATCACTACTCGTCTCTACTGTCAGGAATGGCCAGGATATATTTAAAAAATTTGTAAAAGTAAGAGTAGATGTCAAAATCACTCCAATTAAAAAGTAAAAATTAAAAATTAAAATTCACTTCTTATTCTATTTAATGTAGTAATCCAATACAGCCATAATAAATAGAAGGAGGAAATATTTTCCATTCTATATCCACACATCTAATTTTTAAGAAATACATTTTTTCTTGCATTTACTGGACTGGCAGGGAGGTCTATGAATTAAACTATTGCTCTTGATATGTGTGTAAAACTTAAAATTCAATATAGTTACAATCGAATGGTCAGCTTATTATTATTAGCACCGCGTCTTACTACCCACTCGGGTTATACGTACTTACGCTAATGTGTAATGGTAGGGTGAATGTGAGATGAAATGAAGGACCTACAGTTTAACGCGGAATCCGAACCACGGTGGAGACCTGGCATTCCTCACATTCACAAGATGTCTTGTCAAAGGTGAAGGAAGGGTTTGGTAATCAGATAGATCTTTGTCGGGACCGAGGATTGAACCCCGGATGCCAGAATAGAAGTTTGACACCTTACTCCTAGACCACCAGGTCGAATGTTCAGAACAATAGAATTGTTTGTTTAGGTTCGAATGGAAGGGTGCGCATGCGTTGGTGGTTCTTGTCAGTATCGCAGAGGACTTAGTCCACTCAGTTGGTTGATAGGTAGCTTCAGGATTGATGTACGTATCTTTTAAATAGTCAATGAACTTTGTTAATCGTTCATTAATAGGTGCCACAGAAACCAGATAAAAGGCAAAACAGAGAGATGTCATGAAAAAAAAATTAATGAAACGCTGCACCACGCATACTTTCTCTCATTTTTATCAAAATAGACATTTACTAAAGTCCATAAGATTTGCGAAGTGAAATTATGGGTCTATAAATTGTTGTAGAAGCATTACACCAAATATTCCAAATGAAATATTATAGATGTTTAGTATTTATTTCTTTATATTTTATTATTTTAGAACCAATTTCATTATTGTTTACTTAATTAAATATTTCTTATATTCATTCATTATTAAGTTATGTAATTATCACAATTTTCTGTTTACCGCCTTTTCTTTCATTAATTATGTTTTGTAAGGGTGGTAAAATTGCTCTCTAGTATTTTTACGCACGTTTCCTGTTGGTTCGCAAAGTGTTTTCCTCAAAGGTGGACGTCCGTCACCACAGCAGCTCAACTTTTCAGTTTATCTTTGTGTCTTGCACTCTCTTTCGTTAATAAAAATAAACCCACTCTCATCCTAACTTGTATAAATGTGCGTCTGATCAGAAGCCCCAAGATCATCCCATCACAACCCCAGGTAGGCCTACTTGGGTTCTGTTTCACCGGATCTTCAGCATCAGGTAGGATCTCACCATGTCTAATTACGCACACATTAATTGATTAATTCTCTCTCTCAATCAAATTAAAAGCAATACACATTCTTTCTTTCTTACTCTACAGCACTATAAACTAGGCATACTGCTACAGAAAATATTGGGAACATTTAAATATCTCTGTCCACCAAAGAACATGAGAATCAAATTCATTTTCAGACCGGAATTAAAAAATATATTTATTTTCTTATAGCTCAGAAAATGTTGGTTTTATAAAAATATATCTCGATTACAAGATTTTTATATTTATTAGTATCACAACTTAATAACTATAAGTTATTTCGTATCTCAAATAGTTACGGAGAAATAATAAAGATTGGAGAATTTACCTTTTGTAAAGTATCTTCAAAGCCATTTTCATAAGAAAATGAAGATTGCCATTTTGTTTATAATGATAAATGCCATCTAGATCTAAATTTTAATCAAAATTGTTAAAGCGAATGTTTAAATAAACATTTTTTTCTTTTTTTCTCTTCAGTAAACTACCCTTAAATTTAGGGTTTGGTATCTAATTCCAAAAAACTCCTAGGAGGAACCTTATCAAAACCCTAAATACCAAGTTTTAGACCAATTGATAAAACAGTTTCGTCTCAAAACCAAACTACAGACAGACATAACGAAAACTTGGCATTGCGAAAATACCTTATTTGGTTTCAGGGGGTCACGAAACGCCGACATTTATCAATGTCTCGAATTCGATTTATTTGACGATCACAATTTCTCTCTCCGAGGTGGCAAAGGGGATTAAAGACCTAAATGTGATTTTATTAATTTAATTAAGTGAAACATTCATGTATGGAGTAGATTTTATTTTAAATTACGAAATTAAAATATACATTTTATTAGTTTAAAAAATAGATTCAGATTAAATTTTTATGGAGTTATTGTGTAAACATCAAATAAGGAAAACTTTTCCAGTCATACATTTTTATATTCACACAAATCTACTAGTTTGAATCATCTAATAGAATGAATTGAAATATTTTACCCAATGACAAAATTAAGTAATCAATTAGTTCAATAAATTTTTCACATTAACAAGGGTTTGAATAAAAATGCGAGAATAAAGGATTAAACCATTGCTTTAAAGAAAGGTATCAAAATATCTTGAAAAATTCTACTCTACTGTAAAAGTAAAGTCACGAATTATTTAATAGAATAGTTGAAGTTTCTTAAAAATCTTAATAGTAAGTTCTGTGAATAGTAGACCTCACCCCTCCATGTTATTATCGTTACTACAGTCTTACTAGTAGTTATGTGAACAGTAGACCTACCTCCATGTTATTATCGTTACTACAGTCTTACTAGTAGTTCTGTGAACAGTAGACCTCCCTCCATGTTATTATCGTTACTACAGTCTTACTAGTAGTTCTGTGAACAGTAGACCTCCCTCCATGTTATTATCGTTACTACAGTCTTACTAGTAGTTCTGTGAACAGTAGACCTCCCTCCATGTTATTATCGTTACTACAGTCTTACTAGTAGTTCTGTGAACAGTAGACCTCCCTCCATGTTATTATCGTTACTACAGTCTTACTAGTAGTTCTGTGAACAGTAGACCTCCCTCCATGTTATTATCGTTACTACAGTCTTACTAGTAGTTCTGTGAACAGTAGACCTCCCTCCATGTTATTATCGTTACTACAGTCTTACTAGTAGTTCTGTGAACAGTAGACCTCCCTCCATGTTATTATCGTTACTACAGTCTTACTAGTAGTTCTGTGAACAGTAGACCTCCCTCCATGTTATTATCGTTACTACAGTCTTACTAGTAGTTCTGTGAACAGTAGACCTCCCTCCATGTTATTATCGTTACTACAGTCTTACTAGTAGTTCTGTGAACAGTAGACCTCCCTCCATGTTATTATCGTTACTACAGTCTTACTAGTAGTTCTGTGAACAGTAGACCTCCCTCCATGTTATTATCGTTACTACAGTCTTACTAGTAGTTCTGTGAACAGTAGACCTCCCTCCATGTTATTATCGTTACTACAGTCTTACTAGTAGTTCTGTGAACAACCTTGCTCTCTCCATGATATTATTGTTACTACAGTCTTACTAGTAGTTCTGTGAACATTAAACCTCGCTCCCTCCATGTTATTATTGTTACTACAGTTTTACTAATAGTTCTGTGAACAGTGGACCTTCCTCCATTTTATTATCGTTACTACAGTCTTACTAGTAGTTCTGTGAACAATAAACCTCGCTCCTTCCATGTGATTATTGTTACTACAGTCTTACTAGTAGTTCTGTGAACAGTGGACCTTCCTCCATGTTATTATCGTTACTACAGTCTTACTAGTAGTTCTGTGAACAGTAGACTTCCCTCCATGTTATTATCATTACTACAGTCTTACTAGTAGTTCTGTGAACAGTAGACCTCCCTCCATGTTATTATCGTTACTACAGTCTTACTAGTAGTTCTGTGAACAGTAGACCTCCCTCCATGTTATTATCGTTACTACAGTCTTACTAGTAGTTCTGTGAACAGTAGACCTCCCTCCATGTTATTATCGTTACTACAGTCTTACTAGTAGTTCTGTGAACAGTAGACCTCCCTCCATGTTATTATCGTTACTACAGTCTTACTAGTAGTTCTGTGAACAGTAGACCTCCCTCCATGTTATTATCGTTACTACAGTCTTACTAGTAGTTCTGTGAACAGTAGACCTCCCTCCATGTTATTATCGTTACTACAGTCTTACTAGTAGTTCTGTGAACAGTAGACCTCCCTCCATGTTATTATCGTTACTACAGTCTTACTAGTAGTTCTGTGAACAGTAGACCTCCCTCCATGTTATTATCGTTACTACAGTCTTACTAGTAGTTCTGTGAACAGTAGACCTCCCTCCATGTTATTATCGTTACTACAGTCTTACTAGTAGTTCTGTGAACAGTAGACCTCCCTCCATGTTATTATCGTTACTACAGTCTTACTAGTAGTTCTGTGAACAGTAGACCTCCCTCCATGTTATTATCGTTACTACAGTCTTACTAGTAGTTCTGTGAACAGTAGACCTCCCTCCATGTTATTATCGTTACTACAGTCTTACTAGTAGTTCTGTGAACAGTAGACCTCCCTCCATGTTATTATCGTTACTACAGTCTTACTAGTAGTTCTGTGAACAGAAGACCTCCCTCCATGTTATTATCGTTACTACAGTCTTACTAGTAGTTCTGTGAACAGTAGACCTCACACCTCCATGTTCTTATAGCTACTAAATTTTTACTAGTAGTTATGTGAACAGTAGACCTCATACCTCCATGTTCTTATAGCTACTAATTTTTTACTAGTAGTTCTGTGAACAGAAGACCTCACTCCCTCCATGTTTTTATCGTTACTACAGTTTTAATAGTAGTTCTGTGAACAGTAGACCTCCCTCCCTCCATGTTATTATCGTTACTAGAGTCTTAATATTAGTTCTGTGAACAGTAAACCTTACTTCCTCCATGTTATTATCGTTACTACAGTCTTATTAGTAGTTCTGTGAACAGTAGACCTCACACCTCCATGTTCTTATAGCTACTAAATTTTTACTAGTAGTTATGTGAACAGTAGACCTCATACCTCCATGTTCTTATAGCTACTAATTTTTTACTAGTAGTTCTGTTAACAGTAGACCTCACTCCCTAGATGTTATTATCGTTACTACAGTCTTACTAGTAGCTCTGTAAAGTAGGCTATCCTCATGTCCTTGTATCATGGTTTAATTTAACGACTATGATATTTATATGCGGGTAAAGTATTACTTAACTTTAATAGCAAATCAAATTAATCCATCATGATCTGTGTGTTCATTTATTGTCATTGTACTATTGACAGGATAAAGACTTCCCAAGTCGAAGATAATCACGTTATCTAATAGCTTGTGATTGTCCTTGTTTGCTCAAACATATCTGACGATTTATGCAAGTCCATCACAGATTCTACCTTAAAACATGTGTGATTAATGACCCTGAAAATAAAATGGGAAAACTTCTGGATATCTCAATGGTAAGTGTATTGGCGTACTAAGCCAAAGGTTCCGGTTCTCAATTTCAATGCCCATGTGTAATTTTCAATTTTAATATAAATTAACTACTTTAATGCATTGTTTCAACGTTGATTTTTTAAAACTAAACCAATTCTATCTTTATTTTAAAGTTATAATAATTTCTCATTCGAGAAGATTTTTGGTGGGATTGGGGGAAGTGTTCCATTCCTTTCTCACCATTTAACGACGCCCATGGATTTTTGAACCCAAATTACATAAGTTGTGATTTGTAGTGATTTCAAAAATATTACCATAACTCTTTATACAACCAATAACACAATATAAGTTTTAAAAATGATTTTATGTCCTTAAGTATCAGTTTGGATTGTCCCAAAGACCCCAAGGTGCATGGTTGTTGACCCTCGCCAATTGGCCGAGTGAACAAGTGCGTTGCTACTTGTTTTGTTGGTACGCATGTGTTTGTGTGCGTTGGTTTGGCACCCCGGGCGTGGTAACAGCCGGTGGCCGAAGGTCCCAGGGAGGGTTTGGTTCATGCTGTTGGTGGAGGAAGGTGGTTTAGAGCGAAGGGAGGAAGTCAGGAACTAGTAGGGCTGATACACCCCCCCTTCCCACCAACCCTGTCTCGAGAGCAAATGAATTCCATTACACTACGAATTTTTAAATTCCCATGGGATGTGTTTGTGTTGTTAATATGCGCTTGTTGGATTATTGAGTGAGGTCACGCTAATGAACACGGGACTCCCTCTTGTACCCCTCGTCCCGCTAACAGTCTTCCAGCCCGTCAGGTGGGGCGATGAATATACATCACAAGTAGGACAGGAAACATCATGGAGTATTCATAGGTTGGCAACAGTGGGATGGAGAGAGGGGATTCTTCCTTGACGTAAGACGTGCTCATTTGTGATTTTGGTTGTGTTTACAAATACGGAGGATTAGTTTATGATTACTCACATCGATGACCACACAGGTTAAGGCATCACTATCATAATTGTCTTGATTGGTGGTTACAGAGAAACAAGAGTTCAAATATTTGTTGAGTACGTTACACACATTTTTAAAAATTTGGTCTGGCCTTTAAAATAGTGATAATTTTGAGTAAATTTTAAATAATTAAACGTTAATATTTAAAAATCTATTGCATATTTATATGTATATGCAATAGATATATAAAGAGAGAGAGACGATTATTTTTATTTTAACTAGTCATCTGATTACATAACTTAATAACAGAATCTTAACTAATTGGAAACCGACTGATATAACAATTGGACTGACACCCGCCTCGGTGGCGTAGTTGGCTAACGCGCTAGTCGTATTGAGCTCGACTGCTGAGAAC
>CABEEJ010000585.1:238262-252977 GCA_901482245.1 Timema douglasi
TATTCCTAAATGGTTTTACACTTTCCCTCCACGCAAATCAGGGTTAATTTCCTCTAATTCAACCTGCCCCGTTCCTAATCCATTAGCGTAATTAGTACTTAAATCGTATGACCCGAACGGGTAGTAAGACGCGGTGCTAAATAATAATAATAATAATAATAATAATAACAATTGTACCAACGTGCCCTAAATCTTAAAACTGAGAGTCTACATTCCCCACCAAAGTCCTGCTACATTTTAAACAAGAGAGGCCGTTTCACTCGGTCCAATCCACTTATAACCTCTGTTGGACCGTTACTTACCGGTCATTCATTACATCCATGCCTTATTCCACATGGTTTGAACCAACACCAATAGGAACGTGACAGATTCACGTGAACCGACTGATTATATTAGCACATAATATATTCTAGAGCTAGAGCGAAAGGGCCAACCAATTTTTTCGGGAGGGATATTGTCACATACATTCCGTGGCTATCTTACATGCCACAATGAACATGGGACCGAAGTATCTACCTCTTGTCCGAAGGAAGTGGTGCTATGAACCCCCAGGAGGAGTTATAAATCTACTAAAAACACAATTATGTGTGTTAACAATTTTAAATTTGAAAGGCAGTGTGACTCCAGATAGACCAAAGTTTTACATTTTAAATGCATACGTAAGTGTTGTCCAGAAAATTAGTGGTGTTGGGGGCTACATATTTCTAAAACTGATAGAAACAGCACTTATTTGTGTGTTAGAAATCTGAAACTTGAGCAGTTGGTATTGGATCACATTGATGATTCATGAAATAGAGGAGCGAAGGGAAGGAATATATATATTTTAAATAGGTGAAGAGTTAATACATTTAATTTGACAGGAAAGTAAAAGTTTCACACAAATTATCTATTTAAGTGTTAATTATTATTATTATTATTAGCACCGCGTCTTACTACCCGTTCGGGTTATACGCACTTACGCTGATGTGTAATGGTAGGGGGATTGTGAGATGAAATGAATGACCTACAGCTTAACGTGGAATCCGAACCACGGTGGAGGCCTGGCATTCCCCACATTCACAAGATGTTTTTTCAGAGGTGAAGGAAGGGTTTGGTAAATCGGATAAATCACTGCTGGGACCGAGGATTGAACCCCGGCCGCCAACACAGAAATCTGACACCTTACCCCTAGACCGCCAGGTCACCTAAGTGTTAATTGAATTGATATTTATAAATTGTGAATATTAGGGCGATGCGCTATAAAACTTCCAAAACTAAATTATTAAGTATTTTTTAGGGTGGTAGGGTATTTAAACTTGTAAGGTATGTATCCTAAACATTTATAAATGACTTCAGATTTACAAACTTCAAAATTAAGTATAAAAATGTGTAGGGAAGGATTTCCATAACTGATACATAACAATATACTTAAGAGTTTGTCGAAAATTTAAATATGGCATATAAGTATATAGACTCTCTCAGATAGAGAAATGACTTATGAACATATAAAATATCAAATTTGAGCCCTGCTAACGAATGAGCTCGGAAATGGATTTAAAACATTACTTTTCATTGTAGTTAAACGTTTAAAATTGATATGCCCTTAAATAAAATATCAGATAATTAAATACGCCTTAACATTTCTAAATGAAAATATTTGGAATATAAAAAACAAAAAATTTCTGCATTGAATAAGATTAAAATTTGCCATGCTGGTAAAACGAACACCTCAAATGCATATAAAAGTTTTAAATATTAGAATTTAAAAATAGAGCTCCATGAAATGAGGATACCTCAGAATTTTCTAAGATGATAATAGAAAATAAATCCCTTTCGATATGGTAGAAATTTTGTATTTTGTATTGGTAGACTAAAAAGTAAAATAAATGTGATGGGGGTACTGCACATGCTTTCTCCCGCTTTTATATTAATTTAGATATTTACTAAAAACTCTGAAGATCTGTGAAATGAAATTAATAATAGGCCCATGCATTGTTCTACAAACCTTACACTAAAGATTATAGATTAAATTAATAATATACACTGTTACTTACTTACTCTATGGCATTAGGAACTAGGAACACTGTTACAGAAAAGTTGAGTAAAAGGAAACATCTTTGTCTACCAAAGAGAATAAGAGACACTTTCAATATCAAAGACCTGAATTAAAAAAGTATTTAGATTTGCTTATAGCTCAGAAATTACTGGTTTTATAAAAATATATTTCAAGTAAAAGTTTGTTAATGTTAACAGTCCTTTAACTTTACAATGATAAGCTGCTTCATATATCATCATCATTATTATTATTATTATTATTATTATTATTATTAGCACCGCGTCTTACTACCCGTTCTGGTTATACGCACTTACGCTAATGTGTAATGGTAGGGTGATTGTGAGATGAAATGGAGGACCTACAGTTTAACGTGGAATCCGAACCACGGTGGAGACCTGGCATTCCTCACATTCAAAAGTTGTTATTAATACACGTCTTGTCAGAGGTGAAGGAAGGGTTTGGCAATCGGATAAATGTGTGCCGGGACCGAGGATTGAACCCCGGACCTCCAGCACTGAAGTCCGACACCTTACCCCTGGACCAACAGGTCACCTACTTCGTATTTAAATTGTTGCGGTGAAATGATGAAATTTTGAAAGTTTCACCAATGTAACATACCCTCAAAGTCATTTTCATGAGAAAATGAGAGCTGCCATCTTGTTTATGATAAAAAACAATGTCTGAATATAAAATTTTATCAAAATCGTTAGAGCGAATTGCTACAAAAACAATTTCTCTTTTTGCCATTATGAAATGTCGATATTTATCAAAATCTTAAGTTCGGTATTTTTTACTATCACAATACTTTCTCTCCGAGGTGTTGAGAGAAAGTGAAACTATATTTATAAAAAAAACTCAAATTTAACTTAAAGTAAAGCCAATAGCGTTGCAAATACAAAGCTAGAAATTAAAGTAAAGAATAACGTCTATCTGGAAGTGACATTGCAGTTATAATAAATAAACACTGGTGACATAGCTCTGTAAACCATGATTAACTTGAACAAACCATGATTCTCATAATAAAAGATGTTTCTGTAACGAAGTTTATTAATATATTTATGTTTTTTGATGAGCAGCGATGCGCTTTTTCCCCCACATGTTTCTGTAGCAACTTATATTACATTGTTTCACTTATATTATGAGAATCCTCAGGTAAATATTATATTGCCTATGGATCGCATTTGTGGATACACTCAGGTTGTGGGTTAAGTAATTTTTTTT
Source organism: Timema douglasi (assembly GCA_901482245.1). Classification (NCBI taxonomy): domain Eukaryota; kingdom Metazoa; phylum Arthropoda; class Insecta; order Phasmatodea; family Timematidae; genus Timema; species Timema douglasi. The sequence goes on from CABEEJ010000585.1 coordinate 241,519, forward strand.
TTTCAAAGATTAAACTTCTTTATTTAAAAATATAATAAAATTTACATTATTTGTTCTTCATTGAAATGGCTAGCTCAGCAGTGTGCAGACAGGAATGATCAAAAAGATGGCAGGTGGATGTTAAACGTTCAAATTTATTTAGTTTTGATACTGTTTATCCGCAATTAACGGGTCAAAATGATAGTATTCCCATAAAATGCAAAATATTTTACTAGAAAATGGTAGCTTATCTAAGATCCATTTTTTCAAAATTTACATACCCACCCTACATATTCGTATTTGAGCTACGATAATAACCGTATCACCCGCCTCGGTGGCGTAGTTGGCTAACGCGCTTGTCGTGTTGAGCTCAACTGCTGAGGACGGGGAGATCGAGGTTCCAATCTCGGTCGGGTGAACTGGGGGTGGTTTCTCTTAAATGGTTTTCCACTCTCCCTCCACGCAAATGCGGGTTCATTTCCTCTAATTCGACCTTCCCAATTCCTAATCCACTAGCGTAATTAGTCCTTACAGCGTATAACCCGAACGGGTAGTAAGACGCGTTGATAAATATTATTATTATTATTATTAATAACCGTATCGGTGGTCATGAGGACGATATGTCAAGCTCATATATCCTGATTTTCTAATAAGCGAGATACTTGACTTTGAATCCCGGCTGGATGAATTTATGTGGTTTAATTTCCAGAACAAATTTTCATTATTCTTCCTCAATAATTAATGTACAGTACAGTTAATTAAAAAATCAACCTTTCTCCTCCCAAACGAGTCAGTGTAGATAAATGAAAATATCCAGGATGAGTGGTTAGATCTAGAGCAGAAATAAAGCACTCTCCAGGATTACTATCATTAAAATTAGAAGTCAGCTTCCAGAAATGAGGTCCTATAGAGTCGTCAGGACTCGGCCTACTTAATGATCTTGGTTTCTCAGTGCAGAGCACGATATAGTACCCGCGGCCGATGTGCACTTGAGGAGTTCATTACTCCGGGACTTGACCCAAGTACTCAGGACCTCCCAGCCACCACTTGTTTTACAAAATATTGAGAATAGAGGGACAGCGTAAGACGGAATCTTGTGCCAGCCTCCGGTCGATGGTAGGGAGGATATTTGGTATAATGAAGCGCGAAACGCACACATGAAGCTACTGTCTAGCAGGAAGAGGGAGGGGTTGGGCGAGGGGAGGGGTGTGTGGGGGGTGCGTGTAGTCGTAATCAGTGACCTCGGGTTAACGGGAAAGTTTTGAGTGCCAACACAGAAGTGCCTTCCTCACTCGGCGGTACAGGGCATAATCTCATTGGTGGACGAGGTGAGAGGGCCTGTACAGTGGAACGGTAATGACGCAAGAGGAAACCAGCGGTACACTCAAAGCGAACTCTTTGAGGGAACGAATTCTTTTATTTTATTATTATTTTTTTGTTCACCCGTTAGAGCTATCCGCATTTTACAGTAGTGAGGCTAGCAATTAAGAAGGTTAAATTTTTATCACAAATGTTCCTAAATTGACACGTGGGGTAAGTGAGAAAATCATTTGAGAAAATCCACGCTCAGTACATACAACCAGGATTCGAACCCTTATATTTCCACTATCAGCATTCTAGTCTACTAAATATCAATTCCTTGGATCATGCGACCACAAAGTTGGTTCATATATATATATATATAGCACCACGTCTTACTACCCGTTCGGGTCATACGCCTATTTTCTAATTACCCTAAAGTGTTATGAATGAGGAAGGTAGAGTTTTAAAGGAAGTGTACCCACGTTTGCGTAGAGGGAGATTGAATATCAATTTAAATAAATCAATCCACAGAGCACCCGACTGGGATTCGAAGACCGAGCTCCCCGTCATCGAAAGTCCAGTCTATTGCAAGATTGACGCTTTAGACCATGTGGCCACTGAAGTGGCTCAAATTATTTGCTAATTCAAACTATAATCTGATTAGTCTATTTCTCTATAAACCATACTAGCTTTTACCCGTCACGACTTCACCCGCAATAATTGATAACATCCTTTAAATTTTAACTAAATTGTTTTGCTCATAAATCAAACTTTATTTTTTTCAAATATTTATGCATTTTTTTCATTTATAGCTATAAATAGTTTTGCCGTATTATGCTAGCCTTACTTAAACATTTTAATTTTCACTTTTAAATATTTAGTAGTAAATAATAAGTTATAAACAATTAATCTAAATTAAAAAAACTTACCTTTATAATTAGTAAGATAAATACATGAATGAAATAATTTTTTTTTGCGAGCTACAAAGCTAAAATCACATTATAGTTATTATTTATTAATATGAAACTACTTTAAAATAATTACTATTTACTTTAATTACAAAATATTGAATCACAAATTCTTAGATACCATAATTTCAATCGTATTATAATAATATATTTATTATTATTTAAAATCAAATTTCGGGAATAGTCATATATGTTATCCCAGAACATACTATACCAACGTACAAAGTTTCATTCGTATCCGTTCGAATCCGTTTACTTTATATTACTTTAACTCACCTTTTTAAAGTTAGTAAAGAACAGTCCAAAACGAAAACTTACGTTTAAAAAACACTAGTGAACTTTTACCATAAAGATGACTTCGTGAAAACAACATTTCTCTCATATTTTCACTCTGTATAAATATTTTGCAGGTTAGATGGTACGTAAGTTTTCGTTTCGAACTGATCTTTACTAACTTTAAAAAATTGTGAGGTAAAGTAATATTTTAATTATAATCGCATTCATATTTACTCTTAGAATTAAATTAAAATAACAATATATCACTTATCTCTTATGCATACGAAAAGTTTAAGTATTAGTATTGTAAAATTAATGTATAATCAAAGGTTGGGAATAGTCCTGTGTTATTCGAGGACATACTTTAACAACGTACAAAGGGTGACCTGGCGGTCTAGGGGGTAAGGTGTCAGACTTCTGTGCTGGCGGCCGGGGTTCAATCCTTGGTCCCGGCACAGATTTATCTGATTACCAAACCCCTCCTTCACCTCTGACAAGACATCTTGTGAATGTGGGGAATGCCAGGCTTCCACCGTGGTTCGGATTCCACGTTAAACTGTAGGTCCTCCATTTCATCTCACAATCACCCTACCATTACACATTAGTGTAAGTGCGTATAACCCGAACGGGTATTAAGACGCGGTGCTAATAATAATAACAATAATAATAACGTACAAAGTTTCATTTGAATCCGTTCAGCAGTTTTAGCGTTATTGAGTAACATATATCCAAACATCCCTACTTTCGCATTTATAATATTAAGATATATTATATATAAACAAGAACGACGGAGAATATTAAAATATGTGCTAATATCCGTCTGGAGAGAGAATGAAAGAATACGTTTAACTTTATTGTGACAGAGAGAGGAAGTGTTGTTATCGTGTAAAATATCGAATTAGAGATTTTGATTGACGTCTTTCCTTGGCATTTCATGAAACCTTGAACCAAAACAACTGGTTTTCCTTATGTCGTTTCTCTGCCTGTGTTTCTATATCTTGGCCTAGAGACGAAACCTTTTTACCGATCTTGCAAAAAATTAGTACCTATCCAAGGTTTTAATTAGGTTACACAGATACATTTTTGGAATTAGATGACTAGTCTAAAATAAAGGGTAGTTCACTTGACTGGAACAGATTCATTTTTTCATAATCCAACTAAATGATTTTTATTAATACTTGTATCTAGGCACTGTTTAACATTATACACAAAATTAAAACTTTAATTTTTCAATGAAAATAATTTTTAGAGTAATTACATAGCCAAAAACTTCCAAGTATGGACATAGATCCACCCCTATTTGAGATATGAAATAACTTATCATCGTAAATATGTGGCTTTATTAAATATAACACTTTTTTGTTCTAGCTATTTTTTATAAAATCAATAATTTCTGAGCTTTAAATGATGTTTGATTAAAAGAAGAGTTGATTATTTTTCTCTATGGGGAAGAAATTTTCTTTTCTGTAAAAGTTTGTATTATTTCAGTAAAGATCTTTGGTATAATGTGATACTCTTTTATACATAATGTTTTTTCAAACATTTTAATACATTACTTCGTTTTCCCATAACTTATGAATTTTAAGTACTGTATACATTTATTTTTATTTAAAGACAGAGAAAGTCTGTGCAGTGCAATGAAACATGTATTTTAAATAAATTACTTTTAAACAAAAGTATATCGTTCCAATTTATCAACTAGCTCTGTTGATAATTTGTATTCATCCATCTAAGAAACTCACATTGATGGTATGCGGGCTATGTGTTAAACTCAACCAGAAAGATTTGTTGGTGATGAAGAGGTCAGGTTTGTTGGTGATGGGGAGGTCAGGTTTGTTGGTGATGGAGAATTCAGGTTTGCTGGTGAAAGAGAAATCAAATTTGTCAGTAATTACCAAATCATTTAAGGTATTCTTGAATATTACAACTGTACAAAATGAGTGGCTTGTAAACGATCCTTAATTCTAGAACTAGAATTAGACTCATAATATCTACTCAAATTATGAGCAAACAACATCTTGTTATAAAATTTGAGCATTATCTATCAACTAGTTCTACTGTAGTTCAATGTAAAACAGATATGATTCTAAAATCCACGTTTTTATGTTTGGGGGCAAATAAAATATAGGGCAATATTATAATTCCAAGATCTAAAATCATTTCAAAGGGATCACTTTCTCGGTAGGGGAAATTAAAACCAGATTAATATATTAAATCCATAAATATTATACATTTCTCATTTCATTTTCTTAAAGTTTCTAGCGTCTTAAAATATACACTCAGATTTTAATTTGAAATTATCTACTATAAGTTTATCTAGGTTATGGAGAAAACAAATGAATACTATATTCAATATTACAGTATATTGATTCAGATTAACCATTTTTCACGTGGCTTAAGATGATACTCTTGCAATATAGGTAGGAAAAACTAGATATAATAGTTATCAATCGATTGCGATAAGTTTCATATTCAAATCCTTTGAGATGATCAATTAAGTGTAAAACCTTTTGATAGGCTACCATCTTAAAACGGAATACTCAAGTATATACACTCCATCTATAATTAAAAATAGCAGTCCTACCTTGACGTATGACCCTATCTAGAATTGTATACCGTTATGCTTAATGCAAGGTAAACTTGCTACCTTTCAGAATAAACGAGGAGTATGTGCTTTCACCTACCCACTAAGGTATCAAATTTATCTTACCTTATTCTACTATAGTATAGCTTACAAGATAGGCCCATGGTGTAGTTAATCATGGTAAGACCACTACCTTTCACGGTAAACAGAGTTTGTGGCGTTGGTTTTAGGAAAAAATAAAGTTTTTTCCAAATTTCTATGAAATTGCTCCACGTATAAATTAGATGTGAATAAATTATTATTATTATTATTAGCACTGCGTATTACTACCCGTTCGGGTTATACGCACTTACGCTAATGTTTAATGGTAGGGTGTTAATGAGATAAAATAGAGGACCTACAGTTTAACGTGTAATCCGAACCACGGTGGAGGTTTGGCATTCCACACATTAACAAGTTGCGATTAATACACGTCAGAGGTGAAGGAAGGGTTTGGTAGTCAGATAAATCTGTACCGGGAGTGAGGATTGAACCCCGGACCCCCAGCACAGAAGTCCGACACCTTACCCTTAGACCACCAGGTAACCTACAATGTGAATAAAAAGAAGTGTTCCACTCACATTCTACGTCCACGATGATCCTCTTGCTGACGGAGGGAGGGACGCCGTTGGTGGCGATGCACAGGTAGGCGCCCATCTCCGTCCTGCTGATGCGCGTCAGATTGAGCGTCTCTCCGTCGTACACGTTCACTGCGAACAATAGAGAGGGGGGTGACGGGATCAGGTCCTCGACACTTCTCACACAAAGCACAGTTGGTTGTCTTTACTAGAAACTAGATCAATTGAGCTTATGGACAATAGGGTTGTATGTTTTTTATTACCACGTCTTACTACCCGTTCGGTATATACGCCTAAAATGCTTTAATTACTTTAATGTGTTAAGGTTGAGAAAGGTTGTTTGGTAGGAAGTGTAGCCATATTTACGTGAGATTAGATTGGAAAGCCATTTAGGGAAAATCACCCTCAATACACTTAACCAGGATTTGAACTCCAATCCATCCATAATCGGCAGTCAAGTATATCGTTAGAGTGATGCTCTTTGAACATGCAGCCATCGAAGCGGATATGCGAAGCGAACAAGAGCGAGGCCAAATTTGAAAATTAGATTTTTTTTGGTCACATAAAAATAACTCTTACATCATCATCCCTTAATCGAGCTATACCAATTTAGCAGCCAGTGTCTGTTGGCAAAGATAGTGCCAATTATTGCGGATATCGGGTGTTATATGTATAGAAAACTCCCCTAGCCCTATAGCTCAGTTTTCTAGACTGAAGCAGGTACTTTTTCATTCAATTAATTCATCATTTGTGTTCACGATGCTGAATTTAGCCCGTTCCAAACCCACTGTCTTATAAGAAAATCTGTAAGCGCCAAAGTAATATCTCAATTTAAAAATTATCCTTTGAGTTATACCATAAAAAAATAATATTATAAAAACAAAGAAAATTATATTTTTTAATTTTGATGTATGTGAATTTATTTATCTTTATTTATATATATTTATATTATGTATAAAAATGTATGTCTTGTAAATCCAAAGTGGGAAATATCAACGGGAGTGAATATAAAAGATTAAAATGGCGTATACGTTCAAATGAAAACAACTCTAACAAAAAGCTTGGAATATTTTATTTTATTTGATTCATAACAGCTACTATCAGCTCTGGCTGTTATACGACGATGTTTTTTTAATAAAATAAATCTGGCAAATATGAAAATATTATAATATTGGGTTAAAGTAGCTTTTACAATAATGTTTATAATACGTTGATATGTTTTTTTATAAAGTGAGAGATTAAACACTGTTCATAATAATCTATGTTTTCTTCTTCCTTTGAAATGTTGTGACAATGCGAGGGTTATTGTGGGTTTTGAAGAATAGCAAAGTTATAATAGCTAAAATCAGAATTGAATTCTTGTATTCCTTAGAGTAAGTAACTTCAGTTGACTATTTATGTTATAGACAGCATTTAAGGTGTTAAAGAAAGTTTAGTATTTTTATTATTGTTTTTCTTTGTTGATAAACTATTATTTACACTTTAGATTATAAAATTTTTATTTTGAAGATAAACATAGCTACTATACTTTATTAAAAATTAATTCTTATAAAATCAACTTGAATGTATAATGGAAATTTATAGAGGATTTATTAAAATAAAATTAATATTTCTTAAATTAAGCCCATAATGATATTATTTTAATCACTCAAAATGTTAAAGAATATCGTTAAGAATGATAAAAATTTTAGAAATAAAGAAAGTAAGAATTTACTACCCTCTCAAAAACAGATTTCAAATCTCACTTTATCAAAAAAATTAATTTTATAGTCTATTTTTTTAAATATAAACATTTAAAAAATTATATTTTTCATTTATTCATAAGAATAAAACTATTTTTATTTTTATGTTTCATAACTTTTGTTCATTATTATAATTATCATGACAAAAAGAGTAAAAAAACAACAACAAAAAACAAAGGCACGTGGACTAATAATGGGAATGTCAAATTTCAAAGTCTGGCTGGGCGTATTGAGCGGGACTACTCCCGAAATATTTTTTTATTCATGTTTACACTAATGTGGGTATTTTTCCTCTAAGTCAACCCTTATTCATTCCTATCCCATCAGCATAAATATAGATACACTGTACAATAGTATTGCTCGGAACAATGAAAACTCAATAAAGCAACGTTAAAAACGTGTGTTCTTTTCACAATAATACTTTACTTCATTAGACCTATGGTATTTGTACTTGAATGTACCAAGTATTAATTTATATAACCTAATAATTCACTGAACTTATCTTTATTGTTCCTTTTACTGTACCTACAATAGTCCCATGGCTTCTTTGGTGCTGGCTGACAGCTTTGAAAAGCTACCAGACAAAATTACGTATCCCTACGCCAAACCATATGATCTTCAAAAACATGTTTTTAGCAGCTGTCACTTCTGACGGTCAAAATTTAGGTATATACCTAAATGTTGACTTTCAGAAGTCAGCTGTGAGCTGTCAGTCAGCACCAAAGAAGTCATGGGGCTACTGTATATAAAAAAAATAGATTTATACAAGGATCTTTGTTCTCTAGAAGACAACATATTCCTGTTTTAAGGAAGCATACATACTATTTTGAAAATATGAATAAGGATGTATATTACTTAAAACGGACCCCCCTCGATAAAAACAATAACGATCCCCTAACATAGATATTTAGTAAATATTTTTTACTCTCAAAATATGGCTCCTACAACTTTGTATATCGTATTATATTTGATGGGCTCCGTTTGAGCTTTATATTGAATGGTTTTATGCTCAAGCTTAAAACTACTATTATTTTAATTCGTGGCCTATAGTTAAGGGTAGTGATTTTTCAAAATGTGAAATATTGAGGAAATGGTCTCAACAATCTTTTTATATAAAATATACAACAGAGTATATTTAGTTATTTAATGTTTTTTGTATGGGTTGTTTATTAATCAAACAATTTTGAAAGTTTGAAATTGTTGAGGTGGTTAATTTTGGAAAACCATTTAGGAAAAACCACCCTTAGCTCACCCGATTGTGACACGAAACTGTTTCCTCACCCTTGTAAGTCCGGTATTTTGGGGGATTGACACATTAGAACATTCGACTATCTAAGAGGATTATTCATTATTTAATCCAAGAAATTAACTTAATTGTTTTTATTACTATAAAAGCTATTTCCCCTTTTGGGAACGTGGTGATTTTAATTAGTCCCCTGTAAAGGTATGTAGGCCAGCGTGGCTGACATGTATTGCGGGTAAACATAACTTGACACGCATGCAGGGGCTATCGTCGCTTTCACACCTGCACGTTATCAATAAGAGATTGTGTCCGGTAACAAAGGCCTGTGTCAGCCAGCATGCAACAACATCATGTTTTGGACAAGACAGGCGTGAAGCACTCGACCACACGACACAGCGGGTACTGGAGGAGACTTGGTTCCAACCCAGACGACGTATAAACTAGCATTGTGGATTATTAATATCCGGACATTTTATATACCACCCCTAGTTTAACTGAGATTTAAACTTGGTTGTTATTATTATTAGCACCGCGTCTTACTACCCGTTCGGGTTGTACGCACTTACGCTAATGTGTAATGGTAGGGTGATTGTGAGATGAAATGAAGGACCTACAGTTTAACGTGGAATCTGAACCACGGTGGAGGCCTGGCATTCCCCACATTCACAATATGTCTTGTCAGAGGTGAAGGAAGGGTTTGGTAATCAGATAAATCTGTGCCAGGACCGAGGATTGAACCCCGGCCGCCAGCACAGAGGTCTGACACCTTACCCCTAGACCACCAGGTCACCCAACTTGTTGGTTAAACTTAATCCTAAATAATATTGTTTTTATCACGTCCTTATACCCGTTTGAACTATAAATGTTTTACACTTATAAGATTAGAATAAGGATTCTATGGTTTTAGAAAAAAGTTACCCCTAATTTGGTTGTAAAACCATTTAAGAAAATACACCCTTAATACATTAATCTGGGATTCCAGCCTGGACCTCCACGTCAATTGACAATAATACCAAGCGAATAGCCACGTAGTCCATTTACTCGCCTCTGAGTGATAAAGGTAGAGTGGACATCGGTGGTCTTGGGGGTAGCGTGTTGGTCTCAGGGCTCAATGTTTGTGGGTTTGTATAGTTATTGATCGATACAAATCTGTAGAAGTAAGTCCTATGTCTATTGTGGGATGTAAAAGAACCCTGACAGGTATGTGAAATTATTTTTCCTGGCAAAATTATCAGGCTCTTTAGCTCTTGGTAATAGACATTTTCCTGTTTCAATATAATCAATAGGTTTAGAAAGTGCAATGTGTAATGATAATATCTGTAATGATAGATGAATATTACAATACTTGACTTATAAATACGCGTGATTAGATTCAATAACTTATAAACATGTAATTATGAAAATCATACTCTACAGTCTACACTAACCATTTTATTAAACAATTTTAGTCTTGTCGGTTACATGATCTATTCTCAAAATTTGCTTCAAAATAATGGCCTTTTGGGAACAAATCGAATATTTATTAGTAACAACTTGGTTGATTATTTAGGCATAGTAACCCGCCTAGGTGGCGTAGTTAGCTAACGCGCTAGTTTACTGTTGATCTAGACTGCCCATTATTGGGAAATCAAGGTTCGAATCTCTGTAGGGTGAACTGGGGTGTTGTGTGTTCCTAAATGATTTTCCACTCTCCCTTCACGCAAATTCGGGTTTACTTCCTTTAGATTCAACCTTCCCAATTCCTTACCCATTAGCGTAATTAGTACTTAAGCGCATAACCCAAACGGGTAGTATGACATGATGCTAAATAATAATAATAATTTAGGCATATTGTTGATCATAGCTTAAGTACAATTTTTTTTTACAGAATATAAATAAAATAGCTCACAATCTTGTGTGAGGCTTAATATTAATCAATACAATTTTAACTGTAAGGCCATTTATAAAATGTCCGGGATTATAAGAGTAAAAATATTAATAATAAAAATGTTGTCAAGTGTAAGCTTTCAGATTTTTTTTTTACTTTAAGGTTAAACGCCTGTACCTTGGCTCAATCAATCACAAGTGTTAAACAACAAAGGCTGCGCGATAGCCCATGTGTACCTTAACACGTGACGGAGCAAGAGTGGTCCAAGAAGCATATCCATATCTCAACTACGTTTCTCACTTAGCACCTACACACACCGGCCTTAAAAGACAACGCGTAAGTGTACACACCCCACTTTTTTTTTATCACCTATTAGAGGATTTAGCATATCACTTCACTGATCGATTAGTTAAGAGGAAGGTACAATATTTTGAAAATGTAGGCGTACTAACCAAACGGGTAGTAAGACGCGGTGATAATAATAATTTTATAATGTACATGCGTTTAAATTGAGGGAGAGTGATATACAATATTCAGGAAATAAACAGCTTCAGTATTTGTTCGGGGTCTTAGCCCCTAATTCTTGTTCACAGGCCAAACATAATTGACAAGGTTGACTGACAACTTTGTTGGCGTGTTCAAAGATGTGGGTTTTAATAGTTCTAATAGTGTCCGCGTAAGAAGTATTCACTTACAGAAATTGGTTTATTTTTATTAGTTGAATAATTTTTAATTACTTGATCTAAAGCATTAAGAACCGTACATTTCATTGCTACTATTACAAAAAAAAACCACAAATTCCTATCTTGAGCTAGTTCTATCCAGTCCATCCTCACTACACCCTAATCCCTATCTTGAGCTAGTTCTATCCAGTCCACCCC
>CABEEJ010000586.1:0-10674 GCA_901482245.1 Timema douglasi
ACTAACAGTAGTGGTTCTTTCCCGAACTTTAACTTTAACTTTAATACGGGTTTGGTTTTTTTATATTGAGTGTCCACCCCATGGTCAGAGTAGCAGGTTGTGATTTCACAACCTATTCCTACTATGCTATGCAATCCTTATATGAGGGAAAGGTTTATTTTCCAAAACAAAGATAAGAGTAATTCAAATATTGTCTTCCTGTAGTATATATATTTATTTTAAAATGTCATCTTCTATCAATATAAATAATGTTTTGCGACGAATCGTAGTTGGTCTGAAGCCTAGTGAGTCATCTGATTTTAAAATAACAAGTTTTGCTGATTGTGTAGTAAATTACTTTTCTCCAAATGAAGTGTCTGTTAATATTGAGTGTAAATTACACAATAACACTTTGTTGTTGTGGCCTAGTTCTAGTGTATCACAAAAAGAAACTTTAACTGACAAGGGAAGTAAGCTTTCAGTCAACAGTGAAAGCTTAGGATCTGTTGTTCTCCAGGTTTGAACTTTAAGCTTATAACCTATTTCTTTATTATAAAATGTCAAGTCTAAACAATTAAAAGGGAAGTTAAGTAAGCATACATTAATTTTTTGCTAAATCACTTGGCCTCATTCAAACGGCCTTAATAATAACAATAAACCCAATTGTACTTGACTGATGAATATTACAAATACCTAGTAGTTTCTTTGATTAGACACTGATTAGCCTACTTTACTCTCCTATATACCGACTAATGATGCACATTGCTTAGAAAAATTCTATCTTTAAACTAGCATAAGGTTTCCCCCACAAATATTTGTTTTAATTAGTTATAATCAGCGCTGGATTTAAGTATGTGGGGTCCTTGGGATGGCATACAGTGTGGAAACCCATAAATCCATGTAAATTATAGTATAGCTTGTCCGAAGAAAGGTAAAAATCAAACAAATGTTTAATTTTACACAAATTACAGTAAAATAAAGAAAGTAGACTTGAGAGTAAGCTCAGAGAACTTGTAAAAGATCAACAGCGATTTTCCTGGTAAATCTTTCAAGTGTCATTAAGATTTTTATTTTAAAAACTGCACATCCATTAATTTGTTTCTAACCTATCAGGATATTTAATGCAGGAAGAACACTATTATAGGCACAAAACAAGGTATATGTACAATAGAAAATTAAAGAGTTTTCCTTTTTCTTTTGGGGGTTTGTGGCCATCCCCCTCCCCTCTTAAATCCTGCATCAATGGCCATAATATCTTTGTATGTTATGAATTACAAGCTAACCCAATTTCTAATAAACCCAACCTATGTCAGGGTATGAAATTTCAAGTCTGTAGACACTAGCCAAACTAAAAATTTTGGTCGCTACTATTTTATATTCTGTACCAGTATTTTAGCACTTTCTTTTTGTATAGCGATGACTTTCTGCACTGAAATACCCCTTGTCGATCACAGCTTTTGGGTCAAACTCTGGCAGGGAGGGTCTATTTACAGAAATTCTGAGCAAATAATCCAGTGTCCCAGTCTTGAGAGAATTCCTGAAAGCCATCTTGATTTGAGTCTTATGGTAGAACAGCACAACATTTGAGAATCCTGTAGCAAATTGTAAAATCTTGAACACTTTTAACTATGAATCTTCTCCATCAACTGATTCAAAATCAGTGAAGGAAACAAAAGTTTGTATTCCAGCCACTCTGCTAACAAAAGATCCACTTTCTCACCAAACCAACTAGAGTTGAAGTATGAAGAGCTTCTCTATTTCTTCTAACTCAAATTGTAGAATTTTTTCCTTAGGACAATCCAAGGTGTCTGAGGAGGGTGGATGGAGGGTGTTACTCAGCAGTTTTTTTTATCCAATGGAGGGGAAATGCTGTCGCCTGGGAACAGGTTTGAAAGGGCGAGCTTTCCAAGGCACTTGCACTTATACACGTGGGTTTGATACACAAGAATCTGAGCCTATATAGTTTGTGCGTGTTTTAAACACATTTAAAAAAACAAAATCTTGGTCGCCAGTCTCAAATTTTTGGCGGCCTGGCGACAGGCAGTTTCGTGCCTTGTTCTATTCATTTACCTATATTGAATATTTAGTTTATTTAGAGTAGCTAATATTGAACACAATTAACCAACATAGTCTGAAGATGGAAAAAAAACCTCTTTTTTAGTGCACACTAGTTGAGTAATCACTGTTTGATCCAAGAAACTATTCAAGATATATTGGTGTTGGGTATCTTACCATGATGTGTTTATTGTTGGTTTTAATGATTTACCTACTGTAAACTCTTTTTTTTGCAAAGGTAAATTTTAGTGTAGGCCCAAGTTGACTCCAAAATTGTTTCTGGATACTTCGTTAGATTCTAGTGGATTGAGATGCATGACAACAATTAAGTGGTATGTTCATGACATTCAATCACCTGACTAGCCTGTAAGACCATTTTGCTAACCAGATAGACCCAAGAGAATATGTAGATTCTATGTGGGTTTTGGGTTTACATTTACTTTTTCTAATTCTATTTGAGTACCTTGTACCTTGTTTAAGTACCTTGGCTGAGTTATTTTATCATAGAGTTTGTAAATTTGTAGGAAAATCTACATAAACTGTCATCTAGTTGACATATTACTTCCTAATTTTTGTTTCACAAAAAATTACACTATAAAAAATGGGTCTACAATATTTTGTTTGAACATTTAATAGCCTCTGTGACTTAACCGATTTTCCCTTTATTTCTTAGCACTCCCCAGTATGCCCAATATCGCAGTTACCAGCTGACGAGGTGCAATCAATACCGGAAAGTTCTATAAACCGTGGGATTAATGTGGGGGTAGCAATCATTGTGGAATCTTCAGATTCACACATCTTGATGACGCAACGGTCTGAACATATGAGGACATTTCCTAGGGCGTGGGTCCCTCCAGGCGGACACCTTGGTACGTGTTTATTGCAAAAATAAAACCTTCCAATTTATAAGCATTTTGTTACTAGGACACAAAATTAGTTCATGGTCATACTGTAAGAGCCCTTTCACATGAAGCCGTTTCAACCTGCCACCATCGCAAGGAGCGATACCGCTTGAAGTAAAGTCTGCTTGTTTAAATGCATCCTTCTACTAGAGGTGGGCACACCCACTTGTTCGCACGAGACGAACATCAACCACAGACCATTGGCTCTTATGGAGGCTTTCACATGCAGCGGACGTGGGCTTTTTCTTCCCACGCTTGGACTTTCATTTTGTACTTAAATAATTTCTATTATCTTATAAGGTTTTAGATGTAGCCCGGAATAGATGTAGAGCATCTAATTGAGTTAGTTTCTGATAGACCCGTTCTAAGGGACAAGACTAGAGGAATACAAATCGCAAACAATAGCAACCGAGGTGTGGAGAGGTGTAGTCCTTGAACTACATCAGGACTTCAATAATACATGCAAAAGAAGTTTTAAAAAAACTTTACATTGTCCCTCCTCAATTCATAATACAAGTGTGAGAATGCTCCAAACTACTCTTTTCTGTAACAGCGGATGCACCCATTCACTCCTGTTGCGCCTTTGTTTTCTTAAGTATAACATATATAAAATAACCTTCTGATTGCGATCTATTTCCACTCACTAGAAAACCCGAACTGGCTACAGAATGCACCGGCGAAACTTGAAAATACACTCGCCTCTAGTGACGGTGGCGTGTAAAACCTGCCACATATGAAAGCAACTGCACTTCCACCCACACCCGTCCCTAGCAACGATGATGGGTAAAACCTGCCTCCTTTGAAAGGGCTCTTAACCGAGACACTAAGGCCAACTCTATTATTATTATTATTATTATTAGCACCGCGTCTTACTACCCGTTCGGGTTATACGCACTTACGCTAATGTGTAATGGGAGGGTGAATTGTGAGATGAAATGGAGGACCTACAGTTTAACGTGGAATCCGAACCCGGGTGGAGGCCTGGCATTCCTCACATTCACAAGATGTCTTGTCAGAGATGAAGGAAGGGTTTGGTAATCAAATAAATCTTTGCCGGGACCGAGGATCGAACCTCGGCCGCCAGCATAGAAGTCTGACACCTTACCCCTAGACCACCAGGTCACCAACTCTACTATTGTATTCTGAAAATTGACACCTTCAGAATATCATATCTAGATGCAAGTAAAGCCTCACTAAAACAAATATAATAGCTTTGGTTAATTAATGCTATTATCATGTTTAAAATACCGCATGATACATGTTGAAATGGAACGAATACATTTACATGCACCATTTTAGACAGGCGAGGAAAACATTGATGTGTCAGGTAGGTCCAACATAGCTTGACATTTCACATACCTGCATCCATTGTTCAGTATGAAGCAATTTAAATAAGTACGCTGAACCTGAAACAAGATATTTGACACCAAACATTCACACAAAAAAGAATGCCATTCAGTGCCTCTCATGTGGTTTTAAATGCTACAACACATTCACGACCTTAAGTTTACTTGGATGACATCTCAAAAAGTTACTAGAAATAATCCCTAATATATCCTTAGGCCAACATCTGACATTTGTCACTTTGTATAACTGTAATGAAAACCTATGGTCATGTATAAATTTGATAATTAACCACAGTAACTTAGGCCAATATTATTTATATATTTATTTGAGGTCGGGCACAAAGCTTATTTATCGTTTAATTCCACTTTAAAAAAAATATTATTAACATCACTTTCACAAAAGGTCTGACTAATATAGCTTCAAAATGACGACCAACGAATTTAATCTGTGTGATTAAACATGGCGTGAACAAGTTCTTTAAAACTATGCACCCACTTAGTGGATAAAAATATTTTATTTAGTTAAATATTTCGAAATACAATAAAATAATTTATTTAATATATGAAAAATGACAAGTATTTTCTCTTTTCCAAGTAAATATGATGCTTGTATTAAAAGGTATTAATGTATACACTATATTACACATTCCAAAACAGAAAATAAGTACTTTTAATTATGTTTAAAATATTGTTTCGGATCGGGTAAAAAGAAATTATTAAAAGTTATGATCAACAGTGCAAGAAAACTCAAGTTTATGTTATTTTAAATGTAAAATATAACATGTTATTAAAAAACTTAACATCGATAACAAAACAGTGATAATTTAATTGTGTTGGCAACCCAGAATCTAAACATATGATTTTTGAACTGTCATCTAGGTAAAAACCTATCATAAACAGACTCTAGTGTAGATTCAACCTAAGGCATCAGTTTCAAGCACTGACTGATTCCCGAAGATGTTTGCCATAAAGATCTGTTCAAATCATGGTCAGTGTCTTCAACTGGAGCTCTATCAAGCAGGATGTCAAATTCACTAAAATCAGTAGTTCCGAGGCACCACCAATTCAGATATTTTGTTACTGCCTAAATAATAATCACGTATTAATGAATAAATGGGTGGTTTTGTTCAATATAATTATACAGTATTATTTCTATCTTATGTCTAGGAGAAATCAATTTAACCAAGTTTTCTGACGTTAGATGTTTTGAAGGAAAAAAGTTTTAAAAATTATACTAGCTTATAATAATACCTAAACACTTGAAGTTATTGTTTTATTTTTCTCTTAAAGTTATAAGGTGTCATTCACTGAGTAGAAATATTATGTGTCAGTTAAGTTAATATACAAAACAGGCATTTGCATTACAACAGTACAATTGACAAGATCAATAAAATGGACCATTCTGTTTTAAAATACTTAATGTGCAAGCGATGTTTTATTTGTAAATAAAACCTTTGGTATCCTTTGCATGGAAGAACTTTCAAATAATTGCAATGGAGGACATAAATCTAGGTTGGAACACAACATGCAATCTTAAACCATAAAAACTTTTGTGAATCCCATTTCTAATTTCAGAATGTGATGAAAGCCTGTTACAGTGTGGGTTCCGTGAAGTGCAAGAGGAAACTGGATTAGTGTTCACAGATGATAACTCGGAGACAAGTGTTTTGTGTCTGTGGGAGTCTGTTTACCCAGTCATACTGGGATTAGGTGTTCCAACAAGTCACCACATTGTTATATATCTGCACACCAGAGTCGAACAAACTTGGCAGCAACTACAAACTCAAGTTCAAGTATGTACTAGATATGAATCAACCCAAAGTCTTATTTCACTGGCTGTACATAAGTAATATAGACCCCTACATAATAACAAATATTAATCGAGAAATACATTTTAATAAACCACATACAACCATTCAGATTTAGATAGGCCTAAAGGTGACCTAGCGGTCTAGGCGTAGGGTATCAGACTTCTGTGCTGGGGGATGCTGGTGGCCCGGGATTCAATCCTCGGTCCCGGCACAGATTTATCTGATTGCCAAACCCTTCCTTCACCTCTGACAAGATGTGTATTAATCACAACTTGTTAATTTGTGGAATTCCAGGCCTCCACCGTGGTTCAGATTACACGTTAAACTGTAGGTCCTCCATTTCACCTCACAATCATCCTACCATTTACACATTAGCATAAGTGTGTACAACCTAAAAGGGTGGCAAGATGCGGTGCTAATAATAAAAATAACGATAGGCCTATATTAAATTGCCAATGAACATGAAGTGGTTCTCTTCTTCATTAATTTTATGCTTATTTCCTATTTGTAACTGTCATGTGATTCTTAGAGATACACTTCTCCATTAAGTATGGAAACCATTAAAAAAACTTTAAGTGTAGAGACTGAATTACACAATTCAAGGTGCATGTACATTAATATATTAATGAATATAGTTATTAGTTCCACAAATTTACAAATGTTGTCCGCATATTTTACTTTAGATATAAAAGACATAAGGTAAACATTAGTTTTGTTAGTTCTTTAAGTTTAAAACTTTGACATCGGGGCTCTTTTCTAGCTGGACCCAGCGGAGGTACAGGCCTGCGCGTGGTTGTCAACAGACATGGTTGAAGAGTTGTGTACTGGTCGTAGTGACGGAACATCTCATCACATCAAGTTTATAAGTGATAGCAGCGGCAATGGGACAAGCCCAGCCAAACTGGACATCTCAAAGATGTTTACATCTCTTCTGTGGAAATGCGGCTACATTTACTCGGGCTCTCAGTTGGCCCTCACAAGATGGCTAGATTTGCACAAGAAACTAGACATCAAACTCTCTAGTAAAATATGAACATATCATAGTTGACAATCATAACTTAAAGCTTTATCAACAGTGAGTGATATAACCATTATGGTTAGGCGAGCATTTAGCATGCCTGGTTTTGATCTACTATCTTAAAGTATGACCTTAAACCCTACACAGGGAATGATCTTTAGGATATATATATATATATATATATCACCAATTGAATGTTAAAGTTTTTGAAAATTCACCTTTATTATCTTGTTCCTCTAGGTTAGATAGTGTAAACTACTGCCAGCCATTAACAGCAGGATACAAATTATTAAAAAGATATTTTTCAAATAAATTATGAATGGCATCTTATTTTCCATTACATTATTTTTCACAGAATTTGTAGCAAAAACAAACTGTCAGAGTTAGCATAGCTCTAACATTCTTTACTTTAACTCAATAGATTAGAATTCAGTCATTATTTCTACATTATTAGTTTTTTATCCTCCCCACACAAATGCTTGAGTACTTTTTTTTAACTCGCTCTCATAATGTTTTTAGTTAACTTATGGATAAAGCAAACATACAGTATGATGCTTATCACCCCCAAAAAAATCTCGCGCACTTAAATACTGTAAATGACCTTAGTTTACTTGGATAACATATCAAAGTGTTACTAGAATAGTTCCTAATATATCACTACGCCAACAGCTGATCTCTGTCAAATTGGATAACTGTAATGAAAATCGATGGTAATCTATTAATGTTATAGTTAACCACAGTAATTTAGGCCAATATTATTTATAATTTGAGGTCGAACATAAAGCTTATTTATCGTTTTATTCCACTTAAACAAATTAATATTCACACCACTTTCACAAAAACTTCTAATGAACATAGCTTAAAAAATGGCGACTGACAAATATAAACCATGTGATTGAATGTGACAGAAACAAGTTCTTTACAATGCACCCACGCAGTTGATAAAAATATTTTATTATATTTTGAAATACGATAAAATAATCATAAAATCATTTATTATATATAAAAAATGACAAGTATTTTCTCTTTTCCAAGTAAATACAATGCCGGTTTAAAAGGTATTAATATATGCACTATATTGCACACAATCAATAATGTTCCAAAATGAAGAATAAGTACTTTCAATTATGTTTAAAATATTGTTTCGAGTTGGATAAAAATAGGTTACTAAAAGTATTGAAATAGTATGAGAAAACTTAAGTTTACTTTATTTTAATTGTATTATATAACAGGTAATTAAAAAAACTTTACATTTATAACAAAAGTGATATTTTACAAGTGTTCGCAACCCAAATTGTAAACATATGATTTTCAAATTGTCATCCAGGTTAAAACTTATCGTGAACAGACTCGATATAACATGCCTACTTATGTATTTAACATATATCAGTGAAGATTGTAATCCATATTTGAAAGTTGATGACAATTACATGATATACAGTCCTCAACTTACACAGATTCAGGTGACTCGGATTCATAGCTATGGAGCTGCGGTACTATGGCTAGTAATTAGCAACATAATCTATCATGCACCACTTTAAATATAACATTCCTTGTAAGCTGACACTTGTCACAATTTTGTTTGTTTTTGAGTGCAAGTTGTGTCTTGTTAGTGAATATACATAGTATTCAATTCTATAAATTGAAAAATTAAACCTGGATACACGATATGAACATAGTAACTTTGGCATAGTCTGTGATGGACGTGCGGAAATCTTCAGCTGCATGTGTGTAATCAATTAAAATCACAAGCTATCAGGTAACGAAGCCACATTAAATTTGACTTTTAATCATAACTAAATAACTTTTTTTAATATGAGATTTCACTTTCAGGTAAGTGGTAAATTAATGGTCTAAGGTTTGTTTGTTAAGTTTATCTACTAATCATGTTGGGCAGAACGACAAGTAATCTTAATATCTTTTAAAAAAATTCAACAAAAAGAATAAATATTTATATTCAGTGGGGGCTCGTGATTAAACCTTGACTTCCACCAACCTTAACCCACCCTGTATTTAACTTACAAACTACACTCAGGTATAATAATAAGTTAATAAAGTATAAACTCACTTTGAAGTTGCCAATCTATCATGAAATACAAACACACCATTCAACAAAAATATCATGTTCTTAACACAATATTGAACACTATACATAATTCTGTCATCAAGTAACAAACCTAAAAAACAAAAGTTATCTTCTTCACACCCACATATTCATGGTGTTCTATTCAACAATTTCCTATCAAAACTATGTGTAAACCCTCTTTTTCACTTTGAACTTTTTTTTAGCTGAATCAAGTTCAAATCGGGCACATGACTTTTATAGCAAGCTTTTCTTCTGATAAAGAACAAAAATTAAGTATTTAATATCAGAAACTTTCATTTTCAATCGATTAATTGAAATCTTGAGTGAAAACAGGTAGTGTCGCACTTTAGACAATACAAACACACTGTTGACTGCAGGTCTCATGGAGTCCACATTACAAACTAACAACCACTTAGCTAACGGAAGCGACATCAGATTGTCATGGCAACCAACTGTCCCACAACAACCCAAAGTGGTGGTAGGCCCATGTTACCATAATTTTACTAGTAAGTGTGCTTGTCCTTGCATTTACGTGATTATGGTTTTACTGATTTCCACAGTAAAATGAGGCAATTGTGGGACGAAAAAAAAATCCATTCATTCATTCATTATATACTGAAGAAGATGTGTATGAATTTCAAAATGTGCTTCTGCTTTTAATTTATTTTGCAGAGGGGCAGAGCCCCCTCTCTCACAAGCTGCCGCTGTTAATATTTTGTATATCCTTGAACAACCTTACATATTCAAGCATTTGAAGACTCAAAGGATCCATTTCCAAAATATATATACCAACAAAAAACTTGATTTTTTTAAGACTGAAAAACATCTGGTTATCACACAAATGCAGAATAGTAAGTACTTAGAAGAGAATATTAATTGAAACCATGTGTATCAATATAGATACAACAGTCTGCATGTTTCAGCTTAGTAGACAAGTGGAACACACTGATTGGCTTTATCCTCTGCTGCTTGGTGGATCCCTTTATACTAGCTTGACTTTCTGCATAATGTTGGGTGTATTCCCAGGGCTTGCGAATATTTAGACGAGAATAAATTAGGCTTTTGAAACAGTTTTCAAATGTTTCTTGAGTCTTAAATAATTAAGGAAAACCTAACTTTTTTTGAGGTGCTTGGTAAACTTGAAAACAATTTTAAACAGATTTTAAAGATAAAAGCATAGCAACTAGCATGTCATTGGTATTACTGAGAATGCACTAAGTAATGTGTGTGCTCTGCAAGCTGTACTTTTAACATTCAGTTTGAAGTTATTTTGAAAATTGCTAAACATACTTTGGGTAAATATTCTCGAAGATCAGGCATGTGGGACAAAAACACAAGTTGATTATTTTATAGGTTATATTCACATTTCATAAAGTTTTTATTACTCCAATTACTAAGGCATAGTTTGTGACTATACATAGGCAAAAATTGATAACTTGAAAAATGCTAGTTGGAGTGAGAAACCATTTGGAGGGGA